>JAVTVJ010001475.1:0-197232 GCA_034509425.1 Eopsaltria australis | reverse complement strand
GGGGCGCAGGGGGGACGCTGGGGTGGTGCCTGCGGGGACGGTGCTCAGCGGGCGAGTGGTGGCCGGGCGGGCGGTGCTGGGGGGTGGCCGCGGGGGTGGCTCTGGGGGCAGATCAAAGGGGGGGTTATGGGGGGGCGTGGGGGGTAATGGGAGTGAAGAGGGAGGGTTGGGGGGGTTGGAGGGGAGCGGTGCAAGGGGGGTTTATGGGGGAGTGTAGGGGCAAAACAGGGTGCAGAGGGGTTATAGGGGGAAAAAGGGGTGTGAGAAGTGTTTATGGGGGCATATGAATAAAATAGGGGTGTAGGGGGATTAAAGTGAGAAATGGGGGTGCAGAGGGGTATAGAGGGGTATATGGGGGAAAAGGGGATGTGGGAAGTGTTTATGGGGTGCAGGGGGTGTTGGGGGGAAATGAGGGCACAGTGGAGTATAGAAAGGTATGTGGGAAAAAGGGATTGCAGGGAATGTTTATGGGAGTGTAGGGGCAAAATGGGGTGCAGGGGGGTCCAAGGGGGAAGTGGGGGTGCAGGAGGGGAGTATAGGAGGGTCATAGGCAGGAAAGGGGGTGCGGAGGGGGAGTGACAGGGCCATGGGGTGGGGAATGGGGGGCAGGGGGGTTTGTGGGGGGCAGAGGAGGTGCCAGGGGTGCCTCACCACATCCCTCCTCGTCGGAGGCGTCGCGGCAGTCAGGCCGGCGGTCGCAGCGATATTCCGCAGCCACGCACTCCCCGCTCCCACAGGAGAACTCCCCCACGGTGCAGGCGCGTGGCTGGGGGGTCACTGCAGCCAGGGAGGGGGCACAGAGTCAGGGGCTCACCCCAAAACACCCCCACCCGAATTTGGCCGTGGGACAATACACGCCAGGACGTGAGAGCCCGTGGGGTAACACGGGTTGGGATGTGGTGTCCTGAGCCCCCCTGTCCCAAACCACTCCAGGGCACCCCAAAACCCCCTCAGGCTCCCCACAAAGCCCCTCCCGGGCTCACCGGCTCCCAGGCGACGGAACTGGAAGCCCTGGGGGGAGGTGAGGTAGGAGGCGATGGAGCCGCCGGCCAACAGGTCCCGCAGGACCCCCCCGAGCTGCGCCTCGTCCCCGTTGCCCTCCGAGCCCACGTCCAGCTCCACGAACACATCCCCATCCAGCTGCCTGGGGGACGAGGGGTCAGCATCCCAAAATAGCCACACTGCACCCCTAAATCAGCCCTGAGCCTCCGAAGTGTCCACACTGCACCCCAAGAAATCCACCATCAACTCCAATCCACCACATCACCTCCAAACGCCTCTGTCACCCCAAAATCTCCCTGCACTCCCAAAAGCTCCTCGTTGCACCCCAAAATCTCCCCAGATGACCCCTTGCTCCCCCAGACCCCCCTGCCCCACCTGTTCTGCTGACCCTCCAAAATCCTCCGGGCCCCCCCAAACCCTCTAAGCCCCTCCAGACTCCCCCAAGCCCCCCAAACCTCCCCAAGCCCCCCCACTCACTTGATGAAGACCACGCTGACCACCTGCTCCCCAGGCACCTTGTAGTACTCTGACTCCAGCTGTTGGAGGGCAGAAAATGAGGGGTCAGGGCGGTCCCTTGGGTGCTCCCCACCCCCAGCACCCCCTGACTCCCCCCAGTCCTCACCGTGTCCACCACGGCCTCGGAAATCTCCCGAAATTCCTCGGAATCAGGGTCCTCCAGCCGCGAGCTGTAGTCGATGCTGCGGGTGAAGTTCACCAGCGCCCGGAAATAAACTGGGGGTGGGGGGTGTCAAAGTTGGGGGAGGACGTGTCAAAACTGGGGGGTGGCACCTGCACACCCAAAAAATCCCCCCCATGACCCTCACCCAGCTGTGACCCCCCCCATCCAGATGTTCCTCCTGCTCCCTGTGTCCCCCCCTCGGCTTGGGATCCCACCCAATAAAGCACAGGAGGAAGAAAAGTGGGAGTGCAGCAAAGGGGGGTCCCCAAAAAGTGTCACTTACTGATCGGGGGGTCGTCCTCGGGCTCGGCCACCACCATGCCCGCGGGCACGGGGCGGGGCCTGGCCGCTGCCCCCAGGAAGAAGGAGGAGGGAGGAAGAGGAGGAGGAGGAGGATGAAGAGCAGACAGAGGTTGAGAGCGGTGCCAGCGGGGACCTGCCCGGGGCCAGGTGCCATCCGCAGTGTCCCCTTACCGGTGGGTGCCAGCCCGCTGCCGTGAGTCGGGGTCGTGACTGTCGGTGGCCAGGGGACACCACTGCCGTCCTCCCCACTGCCATCTGCTGCGGGCACAGAGTGAGGGTGGCACCCGCCCACAGGGACCCCACCCAGGCATGGTGGCACCCAGCGCCACATCTGCCACCAAGTGCCATCAGATCCCTGTGCCATCCACGATGGGGACAATGTGGTGGCAACAGAGGGGCATCCACATGTAGGACACACCCCCATGGTGACACACGCCATGGTGACAACCACCTGGTGACATTTTACTGCCAGATGCCACCAGGTCCTGGTGACACCTGCCCTGGGGACAACATGGGAGCACCCAGGGTGGTATCTACCCATAGTGACACCCACTCATGGTCACATTCACCCAGGGTGATGCTGACCCACTTAGTGACACCCTGCCACCAGCTGCCGCCAAATCCTGGTGGCATCTGCTATGGGGACAGCACAAGTGGCACTCACTCACAGTGACATCCACCCGCCCAGTGCCACCTTATCACTGGATGCCACCATGTCCTGGAGCTATCTGAGATGGGGACAGTGCAAGTGGCACTTGGGGTGGCATCCACTCTTGGTGACACCCACACAGGGTGACACCCACACAGCCCGTGTCACCGTACAGGTGGATGCCACCAAGTTGCAGTGCCTCCTGCAATGGTGTGAGTGGCACTCATGGTGGCATCCCCCACCTGGTGACACCCATTCATGTCACATCCACCCACGGTGACATCCAGCAACCCCTGGTGGCACTCAGTGCCACACTGACATTAGATGGCACCCGGTTCTGGTGCCACCTGCCATGGGGACAGCACAAGTGGCATCCAGAGTGGCACCCACTTACGGTGATGCCCACCCAAGGTGGCATTTTCTCTCCCGGTGCCATTTTACCATCAGATGCCACTGCCAGATGTCCTGGTGCCATTGGCTATGGCCACAATGTGGTGGCAGGAGGGTGGCACCCACTCATGTGACACCAGCTCACGGTGACACCCATTCAGAGTGACACCCACCCCTGGCGGCACCGACCCACCCAGAGCCACCTTACCACCAGGTTCCAGTGCCATCCGTAGTGGGGACTGTGCAAGTGGCACCCAGGGTGGCATCAGGACCCACCCAGCCTGGTGCCCCCAGGGTCCCCTCACCTCCGGAGGCCACCAGGTCCTCGTCATCTGACAGGTGCCGGTAGTAGCGCCGTCCCTGAGTGTCCCCGACGTGATCGGCCACTGTGTCCTCGGGGAAGGCGTCGGCCCAGCCGCGGGCACCGCCGGTGACCTGCGGGACGGGGCCACCATGGGACGGGGCCACCCGCGGGACACGGCCCCGCGGGAGCCCGGCCACGTCACCCCGGGGGGGGACAGGGGTGGGGGCGCGTGGCTGTGCGGTGGCGTCACCGGGAAGAGGGAGCGGGATGAGCTCATCACAAACCCTCTGCATTCCTGCACCGACCGGCACCGGGATCACCGGCACCGGGAGCGCCGGCACCGGGAGCGCCGGCACCGGGACGCGGGGGTGCGGGCACGGAGGGGCGTGCCAGGGAGCCGCGGTGTGCACACGCGTGTGCAGCGACACGGCAAGTGTATGCACACGCGTTTACACTGCTCCACGTGTGCACTGACACGGGGAAGGGTGTGCTCAGTGACACGGGGACACGTGTGCACACTGCCACGCGCAGGAACCGACACGGGGACGCGCGTGCATGTGGGTTCGCACCGCGATGTGCACGCGCGGACTCGGGGACAGGCGCGCACAGTGACACCTGGCCGTGAACACGTTTGCATCAGTACGTGTGTGTGTACTGCCACACGCGTGGCCTGTCCCAGGCGTGTGTGCACGCTGACACGTGGCTGTGCACACGCACTTGCACGCTTTGTGCACGCACCAACACCAAGGCGTGTCCACAGCCGGCCGTGCACCGTGGTGCGTGTTTGCACCATCACACGCGTGCACCGACGTGAGGATGTCTCTGAGCGCACACGCTACGACTGTCACCAACAGCTGACCGTGCACGCACGCTGGCACCGCCACACCCGCACCCTGACACACGCGTGTGCCCCAGCTGGGTGTGCCCCGGTGCCCGCGGGTCCGTGCACACGCGTGTGCGGCGCCGCGGGTGCCCCCGCCCCGGCCCCGGCAGGAATCCGTCGCAGCAGCACTTTGCTGTGCAAACAAGCGCCGGGGGATTAGGCGGGCGCTGGGGGGGACGGGACACGGGGGGAACACGGGGGGACGAGGGGGGGACACAGGGGGGCACACGGGGCACGCGGCCGCACGCCCGCTCGGATGGGAGGACCCGACACCCCAAGGGCTCTGGCTGGGGGGCCCCTCGTGGGTGTCAGCCCAGCCCCCATGGAAGGGGAAACTGAGGCACGAGGCCGCGTGTGCGGGGGGGGCTCTGCTGGTTCCCACGTGTGCACTGAGTGTGTGAGCGTGAGTGCTCGGCCCCCACATCCCCACGCGTGTACCCAGCGTGTGGGTGCTCTGCCCTTGTCCCCACACACGTGGGTGCCCGGCCCCCACACCCGCCCACACGCACCGAATGTGTGGGGTCTCTGTCACCGTGTCCCCGAGCCCAGGGTGCTCAGCCCCTGCTCCCCAGCCCCTGGGTGCCCTGGAATCGCCCCCCACTCGTGCACCGAGCCCGTGGGTGCTCAGCCCCCGCTCCCCAGCCCCTGGGTGCCCTGGAATCGCCCCCCACTCGTGCACCGAGCCCGTGCGTGCTCAGCCCCGGCGCCGCAGCCCCAGCCCGGCCGGCGGAAGGGCAGCTGCGTGTCGGGTGTCCGGCGGTGTCCGAGCAGGGTCGGGGACAATCCCCCTCTCCGGTTACCGGAAGCCTCTCCGCGCCGCGGCCCCGCACCCCCGGACGCCTGGGCCCCCCCGGACACCCGGGTCCCCCCCGCTGCCGCCGGGGCACCGCGCCCGGCCGGACGCCACGGCCCCGCCGCCGCTCACATTTTCCACTCCCCGGCCCAAATCCTGCCCCGCACCCTGGGGAAAAGTGGGGGGGAGGGGGGCGAGGAAGGGGAGGTTGAGATAGCACCACCCTGCCCACCTCCCGCTTCCAACCTGCACCCCGAGCTGGGGAACACCTCAAACCCCCCTATCTGGGTGTCCCCCGCCAATTTCAATGTCCCCCCCACGCCAGTCTGGATGTTCCCTCACTAAAATCTGGATGTGACTCCTCAAATCTTGAAGTGGCCCCCAAATCTGGATGTGCCACCCCCCCCCCCTTAATTCATTCGGGCGAGGAAGAGGAGGTGACGCAGCACAGGAATAATAACCGGGGGGGTTATTAATAGCCGCCCCCCTGCCCGGCTTATTGTTCCCCCAAGGTCATGTTAAAAGGTGTTTCCACCTTAAAAAAACCCTCCTCCCCCCTCCCGGGGGTCCCCAAGGACTGAGTCACCCCCAGTTTGGGGGGATGGGGGTCACCCCAGGATTTGGGGGGGCTGCCAGCACAGCTGGTGGGATGCTGGTCCCGGGGGGGACACAGGCAGCTGCTCCCCCCCCCCCCACTGCCGCCCCCGGGATTTGGGGGTGAAACAGCTGCGGGGTCAACTCCACAGCCGGACAGGCAGGGGGGCCCCAAATATTTGTCTCCGTCCCCGTCCCCGCCCCCCCCACTCTGCATTCCTCCGTGCTGGCATTGCCTAATTTATCCCAAAAGGACTTGGCCTGGGGGGGTCGGTCTGGGCGTTTTTGGGGTAAATGGGTTTTGGAGGGGAGACTTTTTTTTTTGTAGGGAGTTAAGTTGGAGGAGTGATTTTGTGGGGGGAGATTGGTTGGGGGGGTAATTGGTTTTTGGGGAGGGCGATGGGTTTTGGAGAGTGGAGATGAATTGGGGGGGTTTGATGGGTTTTGGGGGGGGGAATATGGATTTTTGGGGGAAGGAATATGGGGTTTTTTTTGGGGAGAGACGAGTTGGGGGAGATGGATATGGGGGTGGAGATGGGGTTTTTTGGGGGTGTAGACAGATTTTTTGGGGGGATTGTTTTGAGGAGTAGATTTTTTGTGGGATAATAAGCCTTTTTGGGGGAGTGTCCGCTTTTGATGGCGAGGGGGAAACCCAGGAGTCCTGGCAAGGACCCAGCGTCTGAGCTGACCTTCCTCCCCCCCTTCCTCCTCCTCCTCGTCCCAACCGGGCCATCTTTGGCGATGGGAAAGAGCCGAAGGCGAGAGGCCATGTGCGCTGCGGGCCCGGAGAGTGCCCAAGCGCCTCCGAGTACCCTCAGGTAGCCCCAAATGCCCCCAGGTGTCCCCAAATGCCCCCACGTGTCCCCAGGTGTGACACGACCCTCCCCAGCAGCGCGGGGCCCCCCAAAGCGGCCCCGGCCGTGGCCCCCTCCATGCGTGCCCCGGGCACACGAGTGTGCAAGAGCGCGCTTGCACGTGGGGAGGGCGTGCGTGGGGTGTCCCCCCCTTCCCCAGCCCTTCCCCCCGGGCACGGTGATCTTATCGCACATTCCTGCTTCGCCCTCCCCTTCCCCCCCCAAATTAACCCTTCGCAGCCCTTGGGGGTGGCACCCCCACGCCTCACCCCACGCCAAACTCCTCCGTGGGGCGCGTGGGAAGCCCCCCCCGTGTTTGTAGGGCGGATGTACGGCCCAGCATCCCGGCGGGGGGGGTAATTGAGGTGCTCGGTCCCCAAATCCCCCCCTGTGCCTCAGCAGAATGGGGGTGGGGGATTGTAAAGTGGGGATCCTCCCCTTTGTCCCCACCAGGCCCCCCGGGCGTGGGTGGGAGCCCCACGGAAAGGGGGGGGCCGCGCTGCCAGCACGGCCCCGAGCACAAGGCCCCCTCTGTTCTCCACCCCGGGCACCCGCCCAACCCCAAAACCACCCCCCTGTCCCCCCCCACCTCGGGGGCTCCCCCCACGTCCCCCCACGTCACCCCCGCACCCACTGAGGGGCTCCCCCGTAAATCGGGAGTGCGCAGCCCCACGGCGCAACTCCCCCCGCACCCCCCGGGAGCACCCAGAGGTGTCACCCCCTGCCCCACTGCCCCCAGAAGGGTGGGGACCCCCCCAGGGGCACCCCCAGACGCAGCGCCCCCCCCGGGGGGGTATTTTGGGACGGTTATTTTTAGGGTGACCGGCGCCACCATCGCCCTTTAAATTTAGCTGGGGCGGGGGATGGAGTGGGGGTGCGGACGGGGTGGGGGAGCACCCCAAAAGCAGGACGAGCCCCTTAGGTGGGGCATGGGGTGTGGGGGCAAGGGGGGGCTGGGTGGCTTTATGGGGTGATGGGAACCATCCTCACCCTGGGATCATGGGGGACCCCAATTCCCTGAAGGAACAGGGTGGGGTGATGGAGACCCCCCCCGACTGGAGCCCCCCACATGGGGCCATGGGGACCCCAGTTCCATCGGGGTGTAGGGATGGGTGACTCCATGTACCCCCAGTCCCTGGGGACCCCAAATCCATTGAGGACAGGGGGGAGACCCCACATTCCCCATTCCCAGAGGGGACACGGCATGGGGAGAGGGACCCCACCTCTCCTTTGGGGGGGCAGCACCGCAATTCCCAGATGGGACAGGGTGCGCCCTGGGGTCTCCACATGACTCCGGTACAGGGGGGGACCCCCAGTCCCTTAGGGAGGGGGGCAGGGTGCCAGGGACCCCCTGGTACAGGGGGAACACCCCAATCCCTTAAGGAACAGGGACCCCCACATCTCCTTGGTGTCCTGGGGGACCCCAATTCCCTGATAACCCGGGGATCCCTGCACCCCCTCTGCACGCGTGGAGGGACACCCCAATTCCCTGAACGGACAGAGCACGATGCTGGGGACCTCTGCCCTGGGGGGGACCCCGATTCCCTTCGGGCACAGCACAACTCCCCCAGCTCCTTTAGGGGACCCCAATTCTCACAAGGATCCCCAAATCCCTCAAGAGACACAAACTCCTTGGGGGACACCAACTCCTACAAGGATCCCAGACTCCCGGGAGGGGCTCCTAACTCCTCTAGGGGACCCCAACTCCTTCAGGGGACCCCAGCTCAGTGGTACCCAAATCCTTTAAGGGATCCCAAAATCGTGTGGGGACCCCAACTCCTTTAAGGGTCCCAAGTACTTTACAGATCCCGAAACCACAGGGGTATCACAACTGTTCTATGGAATTCCCGCTCCGGGCTCCCCAACTCCTGTAGGGGACCCCAACTCCTACAAGGAATTCCAACTCGCGGGACTCTGATTCCTTTCGTGGGTTCCAGCTCCGTGGGGGGGGACTCCAACTCCTACAAGGGACCTCAACTCCTTTAAGAGACCCCAAGTCCGCGGGGAGAGACCCCAGCTCCCTTCAGGTACCCCAAATGCTTTAGAGGTCCCCAACTCCTTCGCGGGACCCCCAACTCCGGGGCCCCCGACTCCTTTACGGGACCTCCCACCCCGGCGAAGGGACCCCAGCCCCGCGCCCCCTGCCCCCTGCCCCACTCACCCCCAGGAGGGTCCCCAGCAGCAGGAGGGTCCCCAGCGCCGCCGGGCCCCGCCGCCCCATCGCCGCTCCGGCCCCGCCGAGATCGCTCCGCTCGCTCCGCTCCGCTCCGGCCCCGCCGCCGCCCCGGGGCCGCTCCGCCCCCCCCGGCCCCCCCGAGCCGCGGGGCGGGGCCACGGAGCGCGCGGGACACGGGGGACACGGGGGGGCGACAACGGGGACACGCGGGGGCGCGGGGACACCGCGGGACACCGCTGGGAACTCATACAGGGACACGAGGGGACACGAGAGGACACGCGGGGGCTCAGGGACACCGTGGGACACCCCTGGGAACTTGCACGGGGACATGGGGACACCCCTGAGAGTTTGCACTGGGACACGGACGCACGTGGGTCATCCCGGGAACTTTCACAGGGACACGAGGGGACACGAGGAGACCCCCGGGAGCATCTGCGGGGACACGGGAGGGCACGGGGAACACGGTGGGGGGCGCAGGGACACCGTGGGACACCCCTGGGGACTTGCACTGGGATACGGCCATGGGGGGGACAGCCCTGGAAACTTCTGCAGGGACACGAGGGATGCACGGGGGTGCACGGGGGTACACGGGGGACGCAGGGACACCGTGGGACAACACTGGCATCTTGCACTGGGACACAGGGGACATCCCTGGGGATATTTACAGGGAGGCGGGAAGTTGCGGGGGGACAGGGAGCAGCTCTGAGAACTTACACCGGGACACGGGGTGCCTGGGGACATAGGGTGACACCCCCGGGAACTCTTGCAAGGACACCAGAGTGACACAGGGGGACACCCGGGGGCACCGGGACACCGGGGGATACCCCTGGGAACTTCTGCAGGGACAACACAGGGGACACTCCTGGGAACTTTTCCTGGGACATGGAGGTGCGTGGAGACACCATGGGGCAGATGTGGGAATTTCCACAGGGACACGGGGGGACACTCCTGGGAGCTTTCATGAGAACACAAGTGTGGGAGGAGAACAGGGGTGACTTCTGGGAACTTTTATGGGACAAGGGGTGCATGGGGACACCCCTGGGAACTTTTACAGGGACATGAAGTACATTTCAGTACACCGTGGAGCACCTGTAGGAACTAACTTTTGTGGGGACACAGGAGTGTGTGGGGACGCGGGGGCCACCTCTGGACAGCTGCAGAATGACACGAGGGTGCGTGGGGACACTGTGGAGCACCTGTAGGAACTGTTATGGGGACACGGGGCAACATGGGGGTCACCTCTGGGAACTTTTACAAGGACATGGGAGTGCTTGGGGACACCTCAGGACTCCCCTGGGAACTCTTATAGGGACACAGGTGTCACCTCTGGGTTCTTGTACAGGGTCATGAGGGTACATGGGGACACTGGAGGGGCATGGAGGACTCCTGTGGGAACTTCCACAAGGGTTCTGGGGTGTGTGGGGACCCTACAGCCCCCCGGGCACGTGGGGAAGTTTGGGAGCAATGGGGAACACGGAGGCGGGGTTATAGGGACTCTGGGAGTACTGGGGGGTGTGGGGGCTATGGGGGCACAGGGGGGTTATAGGAACTATGTGGGGGCATGGGGGGAGCTATGGGGGTACCAGGGGTGTAGGGTAGAGGGGGGACTATGGGGGCACAGGGGGGCTGAAGGGGCTGTGGGGGTACCAGGGGCAAGGGGCTGTAGGGACACTGAGGTTTATAGGGTCTGTGGGGGGGCACCAGGGACATAAGGTGATATGAGGGGGCTATAGGGGCAGAGGGGGGCTGTGGGAGCTATTGGGACACAGGACAGTATAGGCGCTATAGGGGAACACAAGGACCATGGCAGATATAGGAGGGCTATGGGGGCACAGGGGTTTATAGGGTCTAGGGGGCGATTATAGGGGCTATGGGTTCTGGGTGGGGGTGGTATAGGAGGGCCAGGGGGGTCAGAGTGGGATACCAGGACCGTAGGGTATATGGGGGGCACAGGGACTGTGGGCTCTGGGAGGGGCCACAGGGGCTGTATGGGAACATGGGGGATATGGGGGCACAAGGCTGGTTGGAAGGGGTGGGGGTGATCGGGGGGGCTGTGGGGACACAGGGGCAGTTGTAGGTGCTATGGGGTCTGGGAGGAGGGATATAAGGGTCCATATGAGGCATGGGGTCTATGGAGGGCACCTGGGATGGTTGTAGGACCTATGGGGGTCCAGGAGGGGAGGGTATATGGGGCACTGAGCCCATGAAGGCTATGGGAGCCATATGGGCACTCCAGTGGTGCAGGGAATATGGGGGAACAGGCTGGAGGGCTTGGAGGGTCCAGGAGGTGGGGAGCGATATAGGGGGCCTGAGGGGGCCACCAAAGGCACAGGAATGTGGGGACTGTGGAGGGCACGGTGTGGTTATGGGGACTGTGAGGGTACAGAGGGGTCGTAGGGGCTCTGGGAGGCACGGAGGTGACTGTGGGGGCATGGAGTGGTTATAAGGGCTGTGGGGCACACAGAGGGGTTAGGGCACTATGGGGGGCACGGGAGCTATGGGGGGGTCATCGGGGCTGAGGGGGCACGGGGGCAGTCAGAGGGACTGTGCAGCAGGGGGACCAGAGGGCCTGGGGGGGACATGGGGCACTCTGGGGGCACACGGGGGCCACGGAGGCAGTAGGCGGCAGCAGGGAGAGGGGGGGTTTGGGGTCTGTAGGGTCCCCACTGGCCGGGTGCCAGTGCCACGTCCCCCCAAGGCCGAGGTTAATGTTTAACCGCACCCCAAGACCCAGCTGGGCACCGGGTGCCCGTTCCCATGGGTGCCCTTGGGCGCTCCCGATACCGGCGGGGATTTAAGGTCGGCGAGTGCCCGGGAAAGCCACACTTGAGCCATGGCTGCGATGCTGAGCCTCGTCCTGCTGCTGGTGGCCGGCGGTGAGGTGTCCCCTGAGCCCCTCCGTGTCCCCAGGCTCGGGTGGGTGCCCGGTGGGTGACGGTGCCGTGTCCTGCAGGTGTCCGCGCCGCGGTGCTGCCGGACTCCCGGGTGGTCAATGGGCAAGATGCGAAGCCCTACAGCTGGCCCTGGCAGGTGAGGGGACAGGGGGACAGGGGGACGGGGCGGTGGCACCCGTGTGGGGGGACGGTGGCACCCAGCGGTGTCTCCGCCTCAGATCTCGCTGCAGTACGAGCGGGACGGCGCCTTCCACCACACCTGCGGGGGCACCTTGATCGCTGCCAACTGGGTGATGACGGCCGCGCACTGCATCTCGTGAGGGCACCGGGGCTGGGGTGCGGGAGTGCGGCAGGAGGGCTGCGGGAGGGGTGCAGGGAGGGGTGCCGGCTGTGCTGACGGGTGTTGGAGTGCAGGGATGGGCGCTGGGATGCAGGGGTGGGTGCGGGAGGGGATGTGGGGTGCAGGGGTGGGTGCTGCGGTGCAGGGCTGGATGCAGAAGGGTGCAGGGTGCTGCGGAGTGCAGGGACAGTGCATGGAGAGACTGCAGGGGAATGCAGGAGTGCACGGATGCCTGCATGGAGAGAGTTCATGGGGGTACAGGAGGGTCCTGGGTACACGAGGGATGCAGGAGGGGTGCAGTGGGGTGCAGGGAGGGCATTCAGGGTGCAGGGAGGGGTTGCCACATGCATGGAAGGGGTGAAAAGTGCAGAGTGGGTGCAGGGAGGGAGCTCAGAGGGCGGGGAGGTGAGTCTGGGTGCAAGGTGGGTGCATGCGGAGGTGCAGGGAGGGGGTTCGGGGTTCAGGGCAGAGCGTTTGGGTGCCTGGAAGGGTCCCGGGTGCAGGAGGGATGCCGAGGGAGGGCAGCACCCGCTGATTCCCCCCTTTCCTGGCAGCAAATCCCGCACGTACCAGGTGGTGGTGGGCGAGTACGACATGAGCTCCGGGGAGGGCCCCGAGCAGCGCATCCCTGTGAACTCCGACGACATCTTCGTGCACCCCAAGTGGCTCAGCTTCTGCGCGGCCTGCGGGTGAGCGGGGGCCCTGGGGGGCTGGGGTCGCCGTGCCCCCCCGGCGGCCCCTCTGACCCGTGTCCCCTCGCAGCAATGACATCGCCCTGATGAAGCTGCAGCGCCCGGCCGTGCTCTCGGCGGAGGTGCAGGTGGGGCGGCTGCCGCCCGCTGGCCTCATCCTGCCCAACGGGTACCCCTGCGTGCTCAGCGGCTGGGGACGGCTCACCAGTGCGTCCGGGCAGTGGGAGGGAGGGCACGGACGGGCAGACACGGAGGGATGGGTGGGGTGGTGGATGGAGGCGTGGAGGGGTAGATATGGGAATGGATGGGAAGATGGAGGGAGGGATGGGGGATGGAGAAATGGGGAGATACATGGGGGATAGATGGGGAGATGGAGGGAGGGGACAAGGGGTGTTTGAGAATTGTTTGGACATGGGGATGGTTGGGGAGATGGTTGATGGGATGGTGGGATGAGGAGGCAAGGGAGGGTTGGGTGGAGGGATAGAGGAACTGATGGGGAGATGAACGGGGAGGTGCAGAGAGGGATGGAGGGATGGATGGATGGATGGATGGATGGACGGATGGATGGATGGATGGATGATGGATGAATGCATGATGGATGGATGATGGATGTGGGATGGATGGATGGATGGATGGATGGAGGGATGGATGGATGGATGGATGATGGATGAATGGATGATGGATGTGGGATGGATGGATGGATGGATGGATGGATGGATGGATGGAGGGATGGATGGATGGATGGATGATGGATGAATGGATGATGGATGTGGGATGGATGGATGGATGGATGGATGGATGGATGGATGGATGGATGGATGATGGATGTGGGATGGATGGATGTGGGATGGATGATGGATGTGGGATGGAGGGCCATGGGCAGATCCCGGGGTGCTCTGATCCCACAGCTGGGGGCTCGCTGCCGGACCGGCTGCAGCAGGCAGAGCTGCCTGTGGTGGACTACGAGCACTGCACCCAGCCTGACTGGTGGGGGGCCGTGGCCATCCGTGACACCATGATCTGCGCCGGCGGAGCCGAGAAGGCCGGATGCAACGTGGGTACCGTGCCAGGGAGGAGAGGGGGCACATCCCTGGCCTCACTGTGGTGCTGACCCTGCCTCATCCCACACCTCAGGGCGACTCCGGGGGCCCCCTGAACTGCCAGGCTGAGGATGGGACCTGGGAGGTCCATGGCATCGCCAGCTTCGTGTCGGCCCTGGGCTGCAACGCTGCCAAGAAACCCACCGTGTTCACCCGTGTGTCTGCCTTCGAGGACTGGATTGCAGAGGTGGGCACAGGCTGCCAGGCTGCCAGGGAATACGGGGTTGTCAGGGTGCAAGGTTGCTAGAGAATTGGGATATCATGGTGCCAGGGTGTCAGGGAACTTGGGTACCATGGTGCTGCATGCCGGGAAATTGGGATGACATATCAGGGTGCCAGGGAGCAAAGGGACCAGGCTGCTGGGCTGCTGGGGTGCCATGTACCAGGGTATTGGTGTACCAGGTTGTTGGAGTGCGGAGTGTTGGGGTGCTCTGATGCTGGGGTACCAGAGGATGAGGCTGTCAGGGTGCCATGGTGCCAGGGTACCAGTTGTCACAGCGCCACAGTGCCAGGGCAAAAGGACTCTGGGGTGCTGGGTGCTGGAGTGCCAGGGTACCAGGCTGCTGGGTGCCAGGGCAGCAGGTGCCAAAGTGCCAGGGCACAGACGTGCCACAGCACTGGGATGCTTGGGTATCATGGAGCTGGGGGAAAAGGGCTCTGAATTGCTGGGATGCCAGGACAATGGGGGCCAGGGGCTGGGGAGTCAGGGGGCTATGGCGCCAGGTCTCTGGGATGCCAGGTTGCTGGGCTGCCAGGAAAATGGTTTGCCAGAGCTCTGGGGTGATGAGGTACCAGGATGCTGGATTCTGGGGTGCCAGGCAACTGGGGTGCCAGGGAATTGGGGTGTCAGGGTACTGGGGTGCCAGGGAACTGGGGTATCAGAAGACTGGGGTGCCAGGATGCCATGGTGTCAGTGTACCAGGACTCAGGGATGCTGGGGCATTGGAGCGCTGGGGTGCCAGGGCAATGGGGTGCCAGGCTCTTGGGGTGTTGGGATGCCATAGTGCCAAGGTGTTGGGGTGCTGGGGTGTTGGGTTATTAGAGTGTTGGGGTGTCAGGGTATTGGGGTACTGCCCTTAAAAGCTTCTCCCTTCCAGACCATGAGAGACAACTGAGTGTGGCAGCATCCTTGTCATCAACCCCCCGGCCTGGTACCGGGCAAATAAAACACCAACGGCTGGCATCAGTGTGTCCCTGTTCTGGGGAGGGGTCTGGGGGCAGCAGGGGCTGCAAATATCAGTGGATGGTACTGGGAGCACCCAGATGTGCCCAATGCCATGGGGATGGACACCCAGAGACACCCCAGTGTCACAGGGTTGGACACCCAGAGACACTCAGGCACTGCGGGAATAGACACTTAGAGGTGCCCAGACACCACAGGGATGGGCACCCACAGGTGCCCAGATGCCATGGACATGGCACCCTCCAACACCCAGATCCCATAGGGATGGGCACCCAGGTGCCGCAGGGATGGGTGGTGTCAGACACCCAGGTGACACAGTGCCAAACACCCCAAGGTGCCCTGGGGGTGGGTGCCCTGCTGCCAAAGGCACCTCAGGACACGTCAGGGCAGCGGCTCTGGGTGCCCTGAGGACACAGGGATGGCCCCAGTGCCACAATGACGGGCACCCAGTGATGTCCTGTCCCCCCACGGGGCTGGGCCCGTCCGAGGCCGCGGGGCTGCCCCCTTGGGGTGCCCCAGGGCTGGACGCCCGTGACCGTGGCCCTCCCGGCCTGGCCGTCGCTTCGCAACCGCCGGCACCAGCGCGTGACCGGCGAACAAAGAGCCCTTTCACCGGCGCCCCCGCTGTCACCAGCACCCCGGGACCCCCCAACGGGGCAACCCCGGGCCTGCCCCCCCACCCAGAGACCCCTCAGCCATGGGTGCTGCAGTACCCCCCAATTCCTTCTGGGCTCTGGGTGGAAAATTCCAGCACCAGGGCTGTATAAGTTTTATGGGCCCCTCGTCACTGTGTCCTCGGGGACCTTTGCTCTCCTGGTGGTGGCCCCGGCGTCGCCTGCCCCGGCAGCCCCTCGCTATCCACGGCCCTTTGCTCCAGGGGAGGGGGAGGCCGCGCTCCCCCAACTCGTGACACCCTTGCACAAGTTGGGGCCACCTGGAAGGGGCCCAGGGTGAGGGAAAAGGTGACCCAGCCTAGCATAGGGGGTGAGGGTGTGGGGCACCACCCCGGTGCCACTGGCATGAATTGGTGGGATGGCACTGGGTGGTGACACCTTTTGGGTGCAGCCACCCTGAGGTGGCAGTGGGGTGCAGGGACAGGAGTATGGCAGCGCCAGCAGTCTCATGCAGGGCTGTGGGACTTGTATGGGTATTGTGGGACTGGTGTGGGTGCTGTGAGGCTGCCATGGGTGCTACAAGCATGGCATGAGTGCTGTGATACAGGTGGTACACACCTGGCAGAGGTCCTGTGAGCCTGGCATAGGTGCTGTGAGTGTGGGATGAATGCTGTGAGCTGGGTATGGGTGCTGTGAGAGTGGGATGGGTGCTGTGAGACTGCCCTGGGCAATACAAAGCATGGTGTGAGCACTGTGAGCCTGCCAGGGGTGCTGTGAGCAGGATGTGGGTGCTGGGAGCCTGGCACGGATGGTGCAATCCTGGGATGGGCTCTGAGAGCCTGGCATGTGTTCCATGAGTGCGGGATGGGTGCTGGAGTGTGGGATGGGTGCCACGAGCTGGGTGTGGGTGGTGGGAGCCTGCCGAAGGGGCTGCAAGGCTGGCAAAGGTGTTGTGAGCACGGCACGGATGGTCCACACCTGGAGAAGGTGAGGAGTGAGCCTGGAATTGGTGCTGTGAGACTGGTCAGGTGTTATCAGAGTGACAAGGGTGCTGTGAGCCTGTGCAGGTGTTATCAGTGTGAAACCCGTGCCGTGAGTGCGATTCAGGTGGTATCAGTGCAACAAGGGTGCTGCCAGCCCGCTCCTGCTGTTGTGGGCATGCTGTGGGTGCTGCGAGCCTGGCACCAGTGCTGTGCCTGGGCACGGGTGCTGTGAGCCTGGCACCGGCGCTGCAGGGTTGGCACAAGCACTGCAAGCCTGGCACCGGTGCTGTGAGCCTGGCGTGGGCACTGGGAGGCTGGCAGGGGCGCTGGGAGGCTGGCAGGGCACTGCGAGCCTGGCATGGCCCCCCGGCCCCCCGGGGCAGCTCCTCCCTCGCCGGTGGTGCCAAGCGGCTGCGAACCCCCCGTGTCCGTGTCCGTGGCCTCTGGCCGGACCCACCCCCGCCGGGTGACTCAGCCCGAGAGGCTTTTCCTTATATAACGCGGCACCGCGCGGAGCCCCACGGAGCGGCCCCTGCCTCAGTTTCCCCTCGCCGGGGCGTCACTTCCACTGCTGCCACGGCCACCGCTGCCATGTGGATGGTGTCACCGCCGGTCGGTAAGTGTCACCTGGATGCTGCTCGGCCCCCTTGCGAGGTGTCCCCCATCCCAAAAAAACATCATTTGGCGGGGGTTAGCAGAAAAATCAGGGTTATTGGGGTAGAAAACTGAAAAAAACCCAGAAATGGCCTCAAAAAATATGTTAACTTTGTACTTCCTGTGCCTGAACCCCTTTTCCCTGCGCCTTGGTGGGGGGTGAGATAGCTCTGAGGGCACAGCCCCCTCGTAACGCACCTGGGAAGAGCCAAAATCACCTTGCTTCCTCCTCAAAGTACTAAAAGCGGCGCGAGCGGCGCAGGGCTGAGGAATTCCCTCCCATCCCGGCACTTTGATTTTGGAGCCAGAAGCGCCAGGAGCGGGCGAGTTTGGGAGCCCCGGCAGTGCCCGGTGCTGTGACGCTCACAGGTGCCTGGAGCCGGTGCTGCGACAGCTCCGGAACATTCCCAGGGCCCCGATCCTGCCTGGCGCTGGGAAGGGACGGCAAATCCCCAAATCCCCAAGTCCCGAAATTTAGCTTTCGAAGACGTCAGACTCACCCCAAATAAAGGGATAAAAGTGGGGCGCAGCACCCAGCATGAAAATCCCTGGTTCCGGTAAAAGCAGGAGCGCCCGTCCGGGGCTCAGGGGGGATTTTCCCGGCTCAGTCCGTGCCGGCGGCTCCGGGCGCGGTGTCCAAAGGTCGCTCTCGCCGCGGCGCTCGGAGCCGCCGACCCCCGAAGCCTCAGCTCTGCTGCGGTCGGTCCTTCCTGGTTTTCCCACCTGGGGAGCTGTTCTGGTGGCATTCCGGCGATGAGCCCGCGCGGGCTCGGCCCGGAGCAGCTGGGGGGGGCTCTGAGGGGGCTCGGGGGGTTTGTTTTGCTCTGACGTCCTGTTTTCTTTCAGATGAAGGATCTGCCTGGCTTTGGGACACGGCAAAGGCGGGGGGCAAAGGACAGGACCCTTAAATTCTTTCCCTAAAGCTTAGCCCGATAGGTATATAAGATCCATAGAGCTTAAACCGGGGTTGGCTTTTAGTCTGAGCTTGGGTTTGGCTTAATTTGTCTTTATTTTATTATGTTTTACGGTTCTTTTATTAATTTCTTTGCTTTTTTGGCCTCTTTTATTCCATTTTTGGCCGCCGGTGGGGAGCTCAGCAGCAGAGCTTGCACAAATCAACCCCCTGCTGCTTCCTAAACAGATTTTGGGGGATTTTGGTTTGAGGAGGGGGAACCCCTGCACCAACCTGCTATGTTCTGGGGGGGCTGCAGCCCCTCCCTGGTTGGAACACGGTGGGGGGTTGTAGGTATTTTCCAGTCCACCAAGAAGCTGGTGCTGAGCGAGCAAGCAGGACAGGGACGGGCACTGGAATTCCTCCGGAAAAACGCGGCCAACGGGCTCTCTGTGGCCAACCTCCTGGCTGGGCTTTCCTCCATCCTCTGCAGCGTCAACAGGTGGGGGAAACTGGGAAAAGCGGGGTGGAAAACAGGGCGGGGGACTGGGGGTCACCCTGGTTGTGCTCGCCCTGTGGCCAAGCTGATGGCCAGGCCCCCTCCAGCCTCTGCCGCATCAATAGGTGGGGAAAAAAAGGGGGAAATGTGATAAAAAGAGAGGAAACATGGTGAAAAGGATGCATAGGTGGGCATCACCCTATTTTTTCTGGAAAAAGGGAGAACTGGAAGGGCAATGATGGTAGAAAAGTGTGGTGTGCCCTGGTTTGCTGGAAAAAGGGGGAAAGGGGAGGGGAAAGATGGAAATAGGGTGGAAATTGGGTAGAAAAGTGGGGGTCACCCTCAACAGATGGGGTAAAAAAGGGAGAAATGGGGTGAAAAAGAAGGGAACAGGGGCTGAGAAGTGGGGCTTCCCCCCAGGCAATACCAGCACTCCTGCTGGCTGCTGCTCCTGGGCTTCCTCCTGGACCTGGCCGATGGGGCCGTGGCTCGGCAGCTCGACGCCTGCTCGGCCCTGGGTGAGTGCGTCCCCCCGGCCCAGGGGTGACCTGCAGGGCGTCCCCCGTGCCCGGTGCACACCTGGCACGTGCCCCTCGCTGCCCCCACAGGTGCCAAGCTGGATGACTTTGCGGATTTCACCACGTTTGGGCTGGGCACGGCGCTGCTGCTGCAGCCCCAGGGTGTGCTGGGGGGGCTGCTGGCCCTCGCCTACGTGCTGGCCGTCTTCGCCCGCCTCTGCTTCTTCTCCAGCGGTAAGACGAGCCCCTGCGGGGGGGAGCTTGGGGTTTTGCTCCCCACATTGAACTCCTGGCACCCCACAGGGATCCCCTTCACCTACCGGGGGCTGCCCTGCCCCTACGCCTCGGCGCTGCTGGCCAGCACCTTCCTGCTCACCGGGGGACACGTGGCCCTGCTCCGCGCCGCCGCCGCTGCCATGATCCTGTTCATGGCCGACTACGGCTTCTACCCCCACGACAGGGTGCTGGAGTCTCAGCTCTGGAAGAAACTGGTTTATGCTGGAGGTAAGGATGGGGATGAACCTCTTGGGATGGTGGTGAAGGGGGAGGAAGAGCAGATCCCCAAGGATTCTCCCGCTCCGTAGGGCTGGTGGCTGTCCTGCTGGCACCAACGGCGGTGGCTGCGGTTTATTGCCTGGCCTGGGCCACGTCCTACATCGTCTTCCCCTTCGCCCTCTGGAGCTGCAAGGCCTGAGCCCTTCCTAGAGCCTAGTAAAGCCTTCCTCATCCTCATCCTCCTCATCCTTGCTCTGGGTGCTGTTTCCTCCCTTCGCTCTTCCCACTAAATTCGGGTTGCAGAGGGAGCCTGCTGAGGTACAGAAAGAGAAAGGCTCAGCTTCAGGGAAGCCCCAAAATCCCCATCCTTTGAGGGGGGCGAGGGAACCCCCATTCCCCACACCAGTAGCAGAGACCCCCAAATCCTTGGGAGACAGGGAATTTAGAGTATGCCCTGACAAGAGACCCCCAAGCCCTTCTCTGCACAGGAAACTCAAATCTAGGGATTGCTCACAGTGCCCAGCGGGAATTCACTACAAAGGGAAGTTCACACTTCAAAAACGAGGAAGGCCCTCCCTGGGTGAGGGGAGGAAGATGCTGATCAAACTTCCAGAGGGTTTCCGACACGGGATTCACTGGGAACAGTTTGGAATTCACCACTTAACGCGTGGCTGCAGGGAAATACCATCCCAAATGTGGTTCATTTTCACCTCCTCAGCGCGACACCGCTGGGGCAGGAAAAGGGGGGAAGCAGGACTCGATCCAAAGTCTCTGGAAAGCCGGAGGCTGCCGGACAGCGGCGGCTGGAGCACAGAGGGTGTGGGTGGAGGAAGGAAGCAAAGGTCAGACTTGGTGCTGGAGAAACACTCAGGATCCCCGGGGAGCCTCTGGCGGCAGGAGCAGCTGCGAGATGCGGCTCCTGCTGCGTCCCCGCGGGATAAATCCCAGCTCCGGGAGGGCAGGAGCCTTCTCCGCGGCCGGGAATGTCGGGATGGGGTCACGGCTGGAGCTGGCACCTGGCGCTGCAGCTGCTCTGGCGCCGGCCCTGCTCCGGCCTCCCCCACGCCATTCCCACCCGGAGCAAGCAGGGACCGGGAGACAGAGAACCAGCACAGATTTTATTGATATAAAAAGAGCGATTTGATAATAAATACCGGGGGCTTAGAAAAGGGGGGGTCAGGGCGGGGGCCGGGCTGTCACTCCCCGGATCCCTGCATCTGCTTGCAGAAGGAGTCGAACTGCTGCTGCTCCAGCTCCGTCATCACCCGGTTCAGGGCGTAGATCTGGCATTGGGAAAGGGCGGATGGCAAAGCGGGCTCGGCCGCGGCGGGGCCGTGCCCCTCCCCGGCCCCGCGCTCCCACCTCCGCCCGCTGCCGCTGCTTCAGCTCCTGCTGCGCCGACCGCTGCTTGGCCTTCTCCAGGCGAGCCGCTGCCTCCCGCGGCTTCGGCCGCTCCTTCCGCGCCCCCGCGCCCGGATCCATGTCTGCGGCACGGGGGGTCACCGGGGACCCCGCACCCGCCCGTGTCCGTGACACCCCCGCGGCTCCCACAGGGATCCCCCACATCCATCCTGGGCCCCACAGGGGACCCCCAAACCCATTCTCAGGCTTACAGGTGACCCCCCCGAATGCATCCTGAGCCTCAGAGGAGCCCCCGCCCGCAGCCCACGCCGATCTCCAAATCCCCCCTGAGCCCCCCAGGTGCTGCCACAGTCACTGAGCCCCTCAGGGCTCCCCGAGGCTTCTCCCCGACACCCCCATTCCCCAGCCCCCATCAGCGGCCCCATCTCCCCATCCGCTACCGGTCCCAGAGCACCCCGAACCCCACAGACACCCCGACCCCAAAGCCCCTCTCCATCCTCACAGAGAGCACTGCCGCGAGCCCCCCAGACCCCTCACAGCCCTCTCCATCTCCCCAGCCCTTCATAAATCACAGCCCCCCAAACCCCGCCACCCTCAGTGCCACTCCCCCAGCCGAGCCCCTCAGGCCCCTCGCTGTCCCAGCCGAGCCCCCCAGGCCCCTCACTGTTCCAGCCGAGCCCCCCAGGCCCCTCACTGTTCCAGCCGAGCCCCCCAGGCCCCTCGCTCCCCAGCCGAGCCCCCCAGGCCCCTCGCTCCCCAGCCGAGCCCCTCACTCCCCTAGCCGAGCCCCTCAGGCCCCTCGCTGTCCCAGCCGAGCCCCCCAGGCCCCTCACTGTCCCAGCCCCCGCTGCCCCCCCGCGGGTCCCGGTACCGGAGGGGTTGTGCCCGGGCCAAGATGGCGGCGCACCCCTTCCGCCGTTCGGCGCTCGACTGCCCGCCCTGGGCGCACGCGCAGAGCCTGCGGGCAGGGCGGCACAGCGCCGCCTGGCGGGCGCGGGGAGCGGCGGGGGCAGCTCCCGGGGTCCCCCCCGTGTCCCCCTTGTGTCCCCCCGTCCTTTAGTCCCCAGCGCTAGTGTCCCACCCCCTACACATCACCCCCCATACAGCCCACCCTTGTATATCACGCCCGTACCGAGCGTTCCTCTAAGCAGCCCACCGCTATTTATCCCCATATATCCAAATACAGCTCAGCCCCTGGGAATCTCCCCTATTACACCCCACTCCTCACACAGCCCAGGCCCTAAACATCGCCCCATACACCGCTCCACGGCACAGCCCACCCCTGTACATCACTGCCCCGCAGAGCTCACCCACCAGACACCTCCCTGCACACCCCCGATAGCCCACCTCTAAATATCACACCCCACACAGCACAGCCCCTGCACAGAATCCCCCATACACCATAACCCCATACAGCCCACCCCAATACACCACACCCGCTGTGTCAGCACCCCCTGTGTCACACCCCTGCACACAGCACCCTCTGCATCCCCTCCTGTACACAGCCCACTCCCCACGTATCAGACCCTCTGCACAGCCCATCCCACACAGCCGAGCCCCTGCACATCTCCCCAGCACAGTACAATGCACAGTGTCCCCTGCATGGACACACGGAGCCCTGCCCAGAGCTGGGACAGTGTGGCACAGCCTGGCCCGGCACAGCAGGGCACGGTGCTGTACAACTGGCACACATGTCACAGTACATGTCCCATGGCATGGTGACCCCTGACACCGTGTGACACCCATGGTACCCCCCAGCACGGTGACAGACCCCTGCCATGGCACCCCACAGTGCCCCCAGCCCATCCCAGCACTCCCACCCTGGGGCTCTCCACCACCCAGCCCCTTCTCTCCAAATCCTTTATTGCCATATCCCAGCCCCCCCACCGGGATTCCCTGGAAGCACAGGACCGAGAGAAGCGGGCGGAGTGCCAGATCCTGCCCAGCACCGGGACCAGTTCCTGGAGTGAGTAAGTGAGTGAGAAAACACCCGGCAGGGCGGGGGGCCACCCCAAGAGCCCCCGTTAGATACGGACAGTGTTGATCCGCAGCGGCTGGACGTTCTTCCCGTTGGCATGGCTCTGCCCGGGACTAAAATACGAGCACAGCTTCCCGGGAAACCTCTCCCGGAAGGTGTAGAGCCAGGACATGTCGTCGGCATTGTAGAAGATGAGGAGCCCCTTGTCGTAGTCCAGGAAGACGCCCACCTTCTCCAGCTTGCCCTTGACGTTGAGCCGCGTCCAGGGCTCGGTGCAGGCGCTGTACTGGTTCCCGTCGTGCATCACGATGCAGTAGAACCCGCGGCTCGGCTGGATCTGGATGCTGCCCTTGCGGGTCACGGCCTCGTGGGCCAGGCCGATCATCCACTGGGTTTTTTCGGACACCACCACCTCCCAGTAGTGCACCCCGGCGCCAAAGGCCTCGGCGCCCAGCACCGACACCTCCACGTCAAAGCGGCGGGGCGAGTCCTGCAGCGGCTGCGGGTGCAGGTTGCCGTAGGCCACGATGGTGCAGTCGTCCGACAGGATGAGGCGGTGGTGGGCAGTGCCAGGGTCCAGCGTCAGCGCTGCTGGCACTGGGACACAGCAGGGACAGGGGGAACGAGGGTTAGTGCAGCCCCGGAGCCAGCGCAGGTGCTCTGTCCCACGGGGTGACAACCAGCGTGGGGGGAAGGTCACCAGGGAGGCCCTGTCCCTGTCCTTCACTGGGGTGTCCTGTCCTCATCCTCATCCCTTGTCAGTGATGTCTGCGTCCTCGTTCTCATCAGTGTCCCTGCCCTTCATCAGTGACATCCCCATCCCTTGGCACTGCATCCCCTTCCCTCACTGGTGCGTCCCTGTCCCTCACCAGCGATGTTCCCATCCCCTTCTCTCACCAGTGTCCTCACCCCTTGCCAGTGATGTCCCTGTCCCTCACTGGTGTGTCCCTGCTCCTCACCACTGATGTCCCAGACCCTTGGCTGTAATGTCCCCATCCCTTGCCAGTGACATCCCCTTCCCTCACAGGTGATGTCCCCTTCCCCATCCCTCACCAGTATGTCCTCATCCCTCACTGGTAATGTCCCTAGTCCTATCCCTCACCAGTGTGTCCTTCAATGGTGGTGTACCCAATTCCATTCCTTCATCAGTGTGTCCTTGTCACCACCCCTTGTTGGTGACAAAATTCCATTCATATATCCCTCACCAGTGATGGTCTTGTCCTCACCCCTCACTGGCGTGTCCCTGCCCGTTATCAGGGATGTTGCCACCCCTTACTGGTGTGTCCTTAACCCTCACCAGTGATGTCCCCATCCCCATCCCTTGCTTGTGATGTCCCTGTCCTTCACTGGTTATGTCCCTGTCCCTCATCAGAGATGGCTCCGTCCCTGCCCCTTACTGGTGGTGGCCCTGCCCCCATCTCTTGCTGGTGATGTCTCCAACCCTGTCACTCACCAGTGCGTCCCCATCCCTCACTGGTGACATGCCCCTATCCCTCACTGGGGTGTCCCTGTCCCTGGTGACCTCCCCATCCCTCGCCGCTCCCCCATCCCTGTGCCCTCACCAGGATGGATGTCCTGGAAGAGGGATTTCCAGATGGTGTACTGCAGCGGGCCCATGTACTTGGAGGTGGGAAAGTCCTCATAGGTCAGGTTGGTCTCGTGGATCTTCCCCTTCAGCCTGCGGAGAACACACGGTGCCGAGGCGGGGGTGACACCAGGGACCCCGCCGTCCCCTCGCTGCCACCCACCTCTCGGAGAGCGACGCCACGCCGGCCAGGAAGACGTGTTTGTCTGCCTCGGCCAGGCGCTCCTGCAGGATCTGGGTGCCCTCCTGCACCTTGCGCAGCTGCTGGCTGTAGCGCTGGATCTTGTGCTCGATGTCGCTGAGCGTCCGCGCCGTGTCCGCCTCCAGCTCCTCCAGCATCGCCTTCTGCCGCTCCCGCAGCAGCCGGTGCAGCCGCTCAAACGCCTCCCCGATCGTCGCCCGCAGGCTCTTGGCTGAGGACTTGGGGTGCAACGGGGGGTTAGGAGCACACAGAGCTCTGCTGGTCGCTCCATGAGCTCCGTAATCCCCAAATAAATATCTGCAAGGGCACCAGATCAGGGAATTCTGGGGACTACAAGGGTGGATTTGATCTTGCACCCTTGAGGAATGGACTAAAAGGATCCTAGAAGAATCACCCAAAGAGCCTTCCAAAGAACCCTGAAAGAACCCCCCAAGAACCCTGAAAGAACCCCCCCAAGAACCCTGAAGGAACCCTAAAAGAACCTCCCAAAGATCCTTCAAAAGGACCCTAAGTAATCTCCCCAAGAAACCTAAAAGAACCTTAAAAGAATCTCCAAAGGAACCCTGAAAAAACCTCCCAAAAAAGTTTAAAGAACTCTCAAAGAACCTTTAGAGACTCTTTAAAAACCCTAAACCCCCCTCTAAAACCCTCTAATAAATTCTAAAACCTCTCAAACTGCACCTTAAAAACCCCCTAAAAAACCCAAGAAACCAACCTAAACTAAAATTAACACAAACAACCTAAAATAATCCCTAAAAACACCTAGAACCTAAAAAAACCCCACCCAGCTGTTGGTGGGGATGAGGAGAAAATTGAGCCTCACTGGACACTGAACCTCCGAGTGAGGAGATCAAAGCAGCACTGCAGGAAATTACAGAAGGATGAGCAGCCCCACTGAGGAATTTTAGGGTACCACAGAAGGAAAAAATGGGGAAAATCCATGAAATTGTGGAGTTTGGAGTGTTTGGAAGTTCCAAAACCAGGCTGGTGAGGGTCAGGGTTGGGGTGTCATCGGGGTGGCAATGAAGTTGACCCCAGCTCTGCTTTGGGGGCCTGTGAAGGGCTGGGGAGAAATGGGGGGTCCCCAGGGGTGACAGTGGTGTCCCCACGTGTACCTTGGTCTCGGCCAGCTGCTTCTTGAGGAGTTGCAGGGCTTCTGTGTGGCCACGCTCGCTCTCCTGCAGCCCCTGGAGCTGCTCCTTCAGCTCCCGCTGGGGACAGGGAGGGAAAATCTATAAATAGGGGATTTGAGGAAGAAAGGGATCCCACAGGGAGCTTTCCCATCCAAACCAACTGTGGGGTTATGGGGGTGTGGGATGGCCAGGCCATGCGTGGTTCCTGTGGAATGAGGGTCCTGCCTGGGGTGGAGGGTAACAGGTCCTGGATTAAAGGTCCTGCTTGGGGGTTAGCTCAGCCATGGGGTGGCCTGAGGGATCCCAAGGAGAAGGGGGATCCCAGGGGTGCAGTGGCAAAAGTGTGGATGGACGGATGGATGGGCAGAAGGAGGGCATGGGGCTGACCCTGGTGAGGACAGGAGGGAGCCACAGGACTGACTCCAATGGGGAAAAGAAGGGGTGCAGGGAAAGACAGGGTGCAGGGACACATGGACAGGAGGAAGTCACAGGACTGACCCCCATGGGGACAGGAGGGGTGCATAGACAGACAGATTGATGGGGAAAGGCATGGGATTGACCCCAACAAGGAAAAGAGGAGGTGCAAGGACATGGGGACAGCCAGGAGAATGGCACAGGAATGATCCCCACAGGGACAGGAGGGCTGCAGGGACAGACAGACCACAGGAAACCACGGGACTGATCCCTTTGAGCCTCCATGGGGACAGGAGAGGTACACGGACAGACAGAATGACAGGATGAAGGCACAGGGCTGACCCTGAGAAGGAAAAGGAATGCAGGGACAAACGGACTGGAAGAAGCCACAGGACTGACCCCAAAGGGGAGAGATGGGGTGCAGGGACAGACAGACAGACAGACAGAAGGAAGGCACAGGGCTGACCCTGAGTGGGAAGAGAAGGGGTGTAGGGACAGACAGATGGGATGAAGCCACAGGACTGACCCCCATGGGCCCAGGATGGGTGCAGGGACAAAAGGGAAGGGCACTACCATGGAAGGGAGAGGGACCAGCCAGATACAGCAGCCCTGAGGAGCCACTCGGGGCAGGGAATCCCACAGGGACCCACCTGCAGCTCCTCGAAGGCATCGTCCACGTTGGTGACCTGGTGCTGCTCGTGCACGGCCGGCTCATCACAGAAGAAGCAGACAACGGCACGGTCGGTGAGGCAGAAGAGCTTCACCTTCTCGTGGTCCTTGCAGGGGAAGGGGCTGCGCTGGGCCCCCAGGATGGCGTCCAGGGGGAAGGCGCTGTAGCGCTCCACGATGTTGGCCAGCTTGAGGCTGGGGGCCAGCGTGGGCTCGGGGAAGGTGCGGCGGCACTCGGGGCAGTCGCGGGTGCCCTGCGGCTCCTGGCGCACCCAGTGCTCCGTGATGCAGCGGCGGCAGAAGTAGTGCTCACAGCCCAGCCCCACCGGGTCCTGGTAGATGCTCAGGCAGATGGAGCACAGCAGCTCATCCTTGAGGCTGCACGCCATGGCTGGGGGCTGGGGACAGGGGCACGGGGTCAGGGGGGCTGGGGACAGGGGGGGCTGGGGACAGGGGCACGGGGTCAGGGGGGCTGGGGACAGGGGCATGGGGCAAATGGGGGCAGGGAGAGGGTCTTGGGGTGAGAAGGAGAGGGTGAATGGGGGACAGTGGGCAGCGGGATTGTGGGGGGACAGGGTAAAAGGGGAGCTTGGGGTTGGGGGAGGTTGCAGGGAGAGAGGATGACTGTGACGCTTGGGGACAGAGCGAATGAGGGAGCTTGAGCAGGGAGAGGGCAAAGGGGGGCTTGGGGAAGGGGCAGTTGTGGGGAGAGGTTGTGGGGGAGAGGATGAATGAAGGCTTTGGACTGATGGGGAGAGGGTGAACAGGGGTTTGAGGTGGGAGGGTAAAAGGGGGACTTAGGATGAGGAGAGGTTGAAGGAGAGGGTGAGTAGAGGCCTTGGGCTGAGGGTGAGAGGGTGAGTGGAGGCTTGGGGTAGGGGGTTGAGGAGGTGAATGGGGGATTGATGGGAAGGGGGGGCTGCAGGGGGGGTTGGGATGCAATGAGGGGCTGGAGCGGCTGCAGTGGGGAGAAGTGAAAGTGTCAGGAGGTAATAGGAGACTGGGGGATTTACAAAGAGGGGGAAGAGGGAGGCCAGAATGCAACTGGGGGGTGCTGGGAGGGTTGCACGGGGGAGCACGAGGATCAGACCACAACAGGGGCATTGGGAGGGTTGCAATGGGGGGCCGAGCTGCAACAGGGTTGCAGTGAAGTCAGGATACAATGGGAGGGCTGGAGGGGCTGCATTAGGAGGATCAGGATGCAATGAGGGGGTCAGAATGCAATGGGGGCAATGGAAGCATCAGCATGTAGTGGGGCGGATTTGGGATAAAGGTGATCAGAGCAACACGGGGAGGGGACACAATAGGGTTGCAATAGGTGTGAGTCTGGGGGCGAATCAGATACAGGGGATGCGAGGTGGTCTGACACGGGGATCTGGGGATACCGGTGATATTGGGGGATGGGGCTGAGGATTCACCAGGGGCCTAGGCTGAATGGTGGGGGGCAGGGATGGGGCTGAATTAGGGGCACAGCAGTGGGTGGGGCTGGATTTGGGGTCCGGGGCTGAGGCTGGATCTGGGGAGTCGGGATTGAGGAGGGATTTGATGGGGTCGGGTTCAGGCTGGATTTGGGGGCCGTGGCTGAGCCTGGACTTGGAGGGGTCGAGATTTGGGGGGATCGGGGCCGGGGCTGCACCGGAGACCCGGGTTCGAGACCGCTCCCCGCCAACCCCCGTCCGACGCCGCCCCGCGTCCCCCTCAGCCGCCGGTGCCGGTGCCCTCACCCAGCCGGTGTCCGATGCTGTTCTGGTGCCGTGCCCGGTTGCCGGTGCCGGTGGGAGCCGCGGTCCCGCCGCCGCCTCAGGAGCGGCCCCGCCGCGCTGGGCCGCGGCTAGGCAAGCAGGAGGGGGCGCGGCCGCGCGGCACTTCCTGCCCGCCCCCCCCCGCGCCCACAGTGGGCCCGCCCCCACCCCATTGTCCCCCGCGCGGCGCGGCCCCACTGGCGCGTACCATCGCCCGCCCGCGGGGGGGCGCTTAAAGGGGCCGTGGGCTCGGCCGCTGTTTCCCGTCCGTCTGTCCGGACTGCCAGGCACTGACCCTTCCCCATCTTGACCTCAAGCCCTTTTTCTGTCCCTGTCTGTCCCTCCGTCCATCCCTTTCTCCTCCATCCAGCCATCTCCCTGTCCAGCCCTTGATGCATCCATTTGTCCATCTGTCTTTCTGTCCCTCTGTCCTCCCATCTCTCCATCTGTCTGTCCACTGTCCATCCATCCTTCCATCCTGTCCAACCTTCTCCCCTTCCAGACCTTCATCTTTCTATCCATCCATTTGCCTATCCTGTCCCTCTGTCCATCTGTCTGTCCATGTGCCCATCTCTCTGTCCATCCCTCTGTCCATCCATCCATGCCTCCCATTGTGCATCCCTCTATCCACTCCTCCCTCCTTCCACATCTCCTTGTTGCCCCGTCCACCCATCTCCCCATCCAGTCCTTAATACCTTCATCTGTCCATTTGTCCATCCTCCTGGACTCCCATCTCCTTTTCCATCCATCCATCCATCCATCCATCCATCCATCCATCCATCCATCCACATCACCCTTACTCTCCCATCCACCCATTTCCCTTAATCCTTCAGTCTCTCCATATGTTTATCCATCCTTCTATCCTTCCTTCCTACCCCTCCATCCCTCTCTTCCTCCCAGTTTTCTGCACCCACTAGTGATCAGAGCCAGGTGACCCCACAGGTGACCTTAAAAACCTGTTGCTGAGAAAACACCACTTTCCCCCCGAATGTACCGATTTAACCAAAAACCACAGAGAGGAGTTTTGGGTGCCAGGCATCTACTGTCCCTTCCCGTGTCATCGTGATGCCTGGCAGCGGTGGGACCAGTCAGGACCAGTTGGGACCAGTGGCAGCACTGTCTGCCCCATAACAAGGTGTCGACACCCTGGGATCCCCAGGGATCCTTCACTCCCCCCTTGAGGGGCCAGACAAACAAAGGAGAAACCCCCAGGGTAGGGGTAAGGAGGGCTGGAGGATGGAGGGGGCAGTGGGGAAGGGGACACAATTCCTGAGGGAAAGTTGAGCTGCATATTTGGGAAGAGGCATGACTGTCTGGCCAGGAGCCAACAGGAACAAACCCCTTGGCTTTCTCCGCTGGATCACCCCGCTCCCACTGCTGGCAACCCCCTTTCCTCCCCCCAAACTCAGGTACACCCTATCTCCCAGCTATCCCCATCTCCTTCCAAAAAATAACCACCCACTCTGTTTCTCTTCCTGCTAGGCCCCAAAGGCTTGGAAACAGCTAAAAAAAATAACGAACCCACATGGATTTGTTTTTTCTCCTGCTTGTTTTCCTGCTTTAGGAATTCAGGTCATGTCTCCCCTCTGGGACCCTCTGGGGACTGAGGAACGGCTGGAATGATATCAAATAACCATGGAAAGAAGGAAAAATCCTTTTTTCACCCCATATCCAGATTCAGGGCTAGGGGATCCCATACCATGTACTTAATGGGTTATTTAATTGTAACCTAAGCATTTGTCTGAAATTTCCAGGAATTTAGAGCAATGGAGATCATCATGCCACTGGAGCATGTGGCGCTCAGCCAGCACTGCCAACACTCATCCCGGTGGATCATTGGGCAATGAAGGGAAACCACAGGATGGTTTAGGCAAACAGGGAAATTAATCCCAGTTAATTAGTAAATTGGCTTTGTTACCTTCCGCTAAACCCTGTGTGAGCCAGGGGGTCTCCACCATGCCTTGATCCCTGATCTTTTTATGGGACACACAGCCCTTTCCTGCTGTGGTTCCAGGAGGCTGGAGGATTCCACAATGTGGCAAGAGTCTGGGTGATCTGGCAAAGCCGGCGGGCAGGGAAAACCTGTCTCCTCCCCACGTGTGCTGCGTGTGCCGGGAATGCTGGTGGGAAGGGAGGGAGGCCCCGAGGAGACGCAGTGCTGGAATGTTCCCCCTTGCCGCTGGCAAGGATGGGCACGCTGGGACGTGCCCGCTCGGCTCTTGGCATGCGTGCTTCCATCCTGGCACAGCTCTGCCCCTTGCTGGAATGCCGGCAGCATCCGCCTGCTCCCGGAGAGCACCACCCCACTGGGCTTAACCCCCACTTTGTTTACGGACCCCCTCCTAAGGAGGATCCCACACTCCTCCATAGAGGAAACAGGAAGCTGCCCCACACTGACATATCTCATCTCCACAGTGCTTTGCAAACAGTAACTAATTAATCCTAATTAACTCGTTACCTAATTAGAGCCCAAGGGCTCTCCCCTTTGCTGGGAGATGGGAAATTCTGGCACCTCAGGGGATTTTTTTCCCAGCATTTACTAAACACCCCAAAACCTCCATGTTCCCTTCACACCAATGCCCTTTGTACTCCCCATTGCTGCCAATCCAGGGAAAAAAACCTACTTTTTGGGGTTGCTAATGCCAAGAAGCCTGGAATTGGGATTTTCATTCATCTGGATAGCTGGCACTGGGATTACTGGCATCCCCAATACCTGGTGTGCCTACTCATCCCAGGAGAGCCCACTCTAGTAGGTGCTTTCAACCATTTTTTTAATGGAAAACAAGCGATTTTTGGGGAAGGAAACAAGTGGGTCGGTGGGATGAAGGTGTTTCCCAAAGAATTCCCTACCTGGAGTGCCATGATCTGGGACACAGGCTTTGGGAACACTGGAAAAGTACAAGGGGATTCCAGTGTGACCACTCAGGGACCACATTTCTCACTGGAAAATCCCAGTTTGCCATCCACAAAAATCTCCTTTCCTCTGCTGAGTCAACTGGAGGTCCTGGATGTATCTGGCTTCCTGGTGCTGCTGGAATGGGAAGGATCCACTGCTCTGTGCAGGTCTAACAGCCCTGTGGCTTTGCCAAAACCCTGTGGTGGTGATTCTGGCATGATTTCCCTCCACTTCTGCCTTCTGTTCTTTTTAACCGTGGTTGGATCTATCCTGGGAGCAAAACCAGCCTTGGAATCATATTTTTTCTGCAGGCAAGCGCTAATTTCCTTCATTTTCCAGCCCGGGAAGGAGCTGGGCATGGGTTTGTTGTTTTTTTTTTTTCCCCTGCATACCAACCACCTTCCCAGGAAGGGGCCCCTTTCCCACACCCAAGATTAATCCATCCAAAGTAAGGTTGGAAAAAAAGCCCAGAGTGTCACTTAACCCAGCCAGTCCCAACAAGGAAAATCCCAGGAGATATTCACCAATCCTTGATGGATCCCACAGGCTCAGCAGTGACCCACACCGTCTCCTTCCAATGCAGATTTGGGATTGGATAACTTCACTCCTCCCACAAAAAAAAAAAAAATCAGAAAATGCCGAAATTGGTGCCGAGGTTTAAAACCACCAGTTTCTTAATCACAGGGAAAAAATCCCACAGCAGAAGTGAAAGTCCCCATGGGAATTAACCGAGCGAGGGCGAACTCGGACATCAGGGAAGTTCTGGGGGGATCCAGACTCTCCTGGTGTTCCATCTTGGGGTAACGCCAGTGCTGGGTGGCAACTTCTGGGTGTCAACATCTGAAAATCAGATTAAAAGGGAGTTTTGGAGCTGCTGGATCAGGTTCTCAGTTGAGTCGTGGATAATTAATGGATCTGGGGACCTTCCAGGATGGGGAAGTGCTGGGTGATGGGGGATCCCAGCTGGAGGGCTGACAGAGCAGTGGGAATGTGCGGAGGGACAGGGCCAGGCCCAGAGCTGCCACAGGGGCAGTGCCTCTGTCCCAGCTCCATTGCTGTGGCCAGGACCTGTTCCAGGGGCTTCCAACACCCTGGGCAGCTGCAGAACGATGTCCACTCTGTGGTGAAGACCTCTTGGGTGCTCATCCCATCCCATCCCATCCCATCCCATCCCATCCCATCCCATCCCATCCCATCCCATCCCATCCCATCCATCTCCTTTCCTGTTTCCCACCTCTCTTGGAGGCACTGTTTCCTTTCAGGACGTCCCTCTGCTCTCCATCCTCCTTTGTAACAGAACATTTTGGGAAAACATGAAAAAGATCCTTAATTGTGTGGGGTTTTTTTTAAGTAATTTTTACAGTGGAAACTTGGAAGCTCCAGGGGTCAATCCCCTGAACCTCGGAGAAGGGGAAAGGGTGGGATTTGCCCCACTTTTCCTTCCCCTGGGGGCAGTGTCTGTGGATTTGTGGGGCTGCAAGAGACCCACAGAGGAGCTGGGGGGACCCTGAGATCAGGGGGGACCCTGAGAGGGGCTGGAGACACCCTGGAAAACCAGGGGATCCTCAGGGGGATGAGGAGGTACAGGGAGGACTGGGGGTGTCCCTGAGGGGGCTGTGAAGCCTCACAAAGGGGCTGGGGGTGTCAGAGGCAGAGAGAAGGGCTAAGGGGAACTGGGGGGAATTGGGGCTCTGAGGAGAACTGGGGGGCTGAGGAAAACCAAGGAGGCTGAAGAGAATCAGGAGTTCTGAGGAGCTTTGCATGGGCTGAGGGGAAATGGAGAGGTGACAGCTTGGGGGGGCTGAGAGGAACTGGGAGCATGAGGAGCTTTTGGAGGGGCTGAGGGGAATCAGATGGAAGAGTTTTAGGGGAGGGGAGGAGACCTGGAGGGGGATGAGAGAACTGGGGGTCTGAGGAGATTTTGAGGAGTCTGAGGAGATTTTGGGGGAGTCTGAGGAGATTTGGGGAGGTGAGGACATTGAGGAGTCCTGAAAGTGCTGAGGGAACTGGGGGTCTGAGGAGATTTGGGGGGGCTGGAGGAGGCTGAGGAGAATGGAAGGAACTGAAGGGATCTGGAGGACCTGAGGAGATTTGGGGAGATCTGAGTGGAACTGGGGGTCTGAGGAGATCTGAGGGGTGTCTGAGAAGTTTTTGGGGGGTCGGAGTGAAACTGAGGATCTAGGGGGATCTGGGCATTTGAGGATCGCTCTTTGAGGTGGGCTAAGAGGAGCTGGGGGGATGAGGAGATTTGGAGGTGCTGAGGAGATTTTGGGAGATTCTGAGGAGATTTGAGGAGGCGAGGACACTGAGCAGTCCTGCAGGCAGTGAGGGAACCGCATGGTTGAGGTTTGAGGGATCTGAGACTTGGCAGGGTCAGAGGAGAACTGCGGGGATCCAGGGCATTGAGGAACTTCGGGCGGGCTGAGGAGAACTGCAGGGCTGAGGGGAAATGGGTGTCTGTGGAGATTTTGGAGGTACCGAGGTGAACTAAGTGGGCTGAGATTTGAGTGGGCTGAGGAGATTGGAGGGCACTGCGGAAATTTGGGCAGGCTGGGGATCCTGAGGGAGCAGGGCAGGCTGAGAACCGAGGGGATCTGGAGGGTGAAGAGACTTGTGGCAGCTGAGGGAAGCAGAGGGGCTGAGGAGATCTGGGGGCCTGAGGGAACCAGGGGGCCCTGACAGGGCTGAAGGGGTCTGGGGAGCTGAGGGGGCTTGGGGCGGCTGCCGGCCATGGGGAGCCTTCCCGGGCTGAGGAGCTTTGGGGAGCCCTGCCGGGGCCCAGGGGGCTTTGGAGGCTGAGGGAGCCGGGGAGCCCTGATGAGGCAGATGAGGTCTGGGGGGCTGTGGACACTGAGGAGTCTTCCCAGACCTGAGAGAATCAGAGGCTGGGGAGATTTGGGAGGCTGAGAACACTGAGGAAGTTTGGGGGGCCGAGGGAGCTTGAGAGGCTGCGGACACCGGGCAGCCCTCCCGGGGCTGAGGGAAGCGGGGGCTGCGGAGCTTTGGGGAGCTCTCCTGGGGCTGCAGCGCTTTCGGGGGCCGCGGGCCCCGGGGTGCCCCTTCGGGCCGGGTGCCCCAGCCCAGCCCGTCCCTGGGCGGGCGGTGGCGGTGGCGGCGGGGCCGGGCGGGCCGGGGGCGGGGGCGGCGGCGGGGGGGCGGCGCGGGGCTCCATCTTCCTCCGTGCGGCGGAGCCGGCGGGACGGCGGGGCACCATGGCTGTCGGTATAGGAAGTGTCTTTTTTTTTTTAACCTTCCCCCCCTCGCTTTATTTTTTTTTTAATATCCCTCATCCCTCCCTTTCCACCCCCCCGTTCCCCCTCCAAAACACCTCAAAACCCCCGAAACCCCACTCACCCCGGGGGCAAGCGGGAAAAGGGGGGCCTTCACACACTCACCCCCTCCCATCCCCCGCGCTGCTTTTTATTCATTTTTCATCGAAATCAATATTTTAAAAAATTTTCCCTCCTTTTTTTCCCTCACCCCCCCTTCCCCCTCCTCTCAGCCCTGCAGAACATGGCGTCCCCGTCCTAGCGTTTTAAAAATAAGCCGGGGCTGCCATTTTTGTTTGCCTTTTGTCTGCGAATTTTAATAAAAACGTCTGAGAATGTGGGAGAGGCGGCGGATGGAGGGGGGGTGGGGGGAGCACCCAGCCGGGCCACCCCCCCTTCCCCAAGCCCCCCCTTCCACCCCCATCCCCCGGCCTTTTTGTCTGACAAACCTCCCCCCCCCCCCGCAAATCCCCTCCCAGGTTGAGGATTTCAACTTCACTTAACCAAACTTCGCCTTTTTCCACCTCTTTTTTTCATTATTATCATCACTATTCCACCACCCCCCCCCCTCCAAGCAGGAAGAAGAAGGAAAAGAGAGAGAAAAAAGGGGGGAAAAGGAGGGGGGGACATCGAGGAAAATACCCATTTACCAGGATTTTCCCTTTTTCTCTCCCTCTGGATGGTCTAATGGAAAAGTTAATTGCAGCCGAACGTACCTATTTTTGTGGATGTTGCATGTTTGGGGGGGTTGCTTTTTTTTGTGCATTCTTGGCTTTTTTTTCTGACTTTTTTTTTTTTGCTTACAGGGGGTGGCAGAAGCAGCGCAGGGGCTGAATATTATCATTACCATCATCATAATCACCATTATTATAATTTTCACCATTTTAATTCCTTTTCTCCTTCCTCTTTTCCTCCTTTGCTGTTTTCTGCATTAACTGGTTTTGTCTAGAAAAGTGGTCTCGCTGGCTGGAAGGTCTAATGGAGGGGGGAGATATTTTTTTCATGGCGTTTTTGGCAGGAATGCGGCAGCTTTAGCGAGGGACCCAAATTTCTGTGGCCGTGTCCCAGAGGTCTGTCTGTCCCTCTCCAACATATATTTAGCCATATACTATTTATACATCCATAATCTCCCAGCCACGTCGGGGGGCCTGGGGGGAGCTTAGAGCCGGCGTGGCCACAGCGATGGATTTGAACCCAGAAATGATGAATTTGATGATTTTGATTTCTTTTTCTCCCTTCAAGGTTGGAGGATGCTCCTTGTTGGGTTATTTTTCCCCCCCAAGCCTGCGGTCCTTCGGATAGCAGCCGGGTTTTTTAACCCGGGGAGGATGGAGCGGGTGAAAGCGGCTTTGAGCCCTTTGATATTATAAAGTGATATTTTAGCAGAGAGGTAAAAAAGTTTTTTAAGTCCCTCACGGTGTGCGATTTGCCGAGAGGCGGAGGGTCCAGGGCGAGGGGATGAATTTCACCCCCAATTTTCCAGCCAGCTCCCCATCCCTCGGCTTTCCCAACAGCTTGCGGGTGAGCAGGGCTATAAAAAAAACCCACTTTTTTTTATTTTTTGTTTTTATTTTTTTGTTATTTTCCTTTTTTTTTTTGTTGTTTTCTCTCTATTTTCAGGCAAAACCCCACGTTCCCACGGGTCGGGTAGGTCGGAGCCGCTTCGCTTTTGTTCCTCCGCTGTGGGATCTCGCGCGCCGGGGGCTGGCGGGGGGTTCGGGGTGTGTGAAGTTGTCCTCCTCCTTGTCCCCCCGTAGAAAAACGCCCCACGTGCAGCACCCGGTCTCAGCTAGAGCTGGAGATGGACGCGGATAAGGGGAAGCAACGCCAGTACTCGCAGAGGTGGGCATGATGGCTGGATCGAGGGGATCACAAGGAAAAAAAAAATCCCTGCTTTTATACTTTTACATCTTAAAATAGCATCTAACGTAACGATGTGCATGCATGTAATTATATGTGTGCTTATCAAAATAATATATATATGCACACCAGAATCCGGTATTATGTGCGGATATATATATTTACGTATAAGCGGGGGCAAGGTATTTTCTTGGGGTATTTGGGGGGTGTGAGGGACTCCTTGCCTGCCCCCTCTGTGGGGAAGGGACCCCGTTCGTGGCATATGTGTGACCCCTTGATATTTCCCTTTTAAGAAATGTGCCTTTATATGCATAAAATAATAATGTTTGCCCTCAACCCTCCCACCTTCTGCTTTTTCCCTTAAAAATGTGGATTTTTGGTCATTGGGTGCGATGTCATGACAAGTGCATGTTGGATCCAGTGCGCTCACTCCCTCCTCAGGGCAATCCCCTGTCTGTGCCTTGGTTTCCCTGCGTGCTGTCACCCATGGGTGACCCACCCCCCCATGCTGCTGGGGGCGGACAGTTGCCCCCAGGCTGGTTTGCGGTGCTGCCTTTGCCTTGCAGGGTGCCTGGCTGGTCTCTTTTCGGGGGTGGGTGTCTTTGGGGTCTGAGGGGGCAGGACCCTCCAGCCTGGGGAGTGACGTGTTTCGCGGGGCACATGTGCCCTGTGTCCGGTGCGTCACCCCATGGGCTCTGGGTCTCCCTGTGGGCTGTCCCCATGTCCCCTCTGTTGGGTCACTGGACCCAAACTGTGGATTTGGGGTCACGCCACCTTGGCCCCCACCTTTTGTGAGTGTTGCCACCCTGATCCCCCCTCCTTCACCCCCAAGTTGGGGACCTCGCGGGGCTCTCTGGCGTGGCTTTGCCTCCCCTTCTGCTTGCTGCTGGTGCTTGGTTCCTTACCCTGCCCTGTGCACCCCTTTTCCTGCACAGGGACCCTGGGTCCAGGCTGGGGGCTCATTTTGGGTTGGTTTTGCTGGAAATGCAGTAGGAGAAGCCCCAGCCCAGGGCCCTTCGGGGGGCGGAAGCCGGGGGTTTAATTGGTTCCATCTTGGGTGAATTCTTGTGGCGTGCGGGCCACCCCCTCCCCAAGCCACAGGGGGCTCGCCCGGCGTTCCTGCTTTGCAGCCATGCCTGCCTTCTGCCCTCTCCACCTTGGGGTGAATCCCTCGTGGATGAGGACAGTGTGGGCAGGGAGGGATGTATGTTCCCTGAGGATGGTGCTAGATGCCGGTTCCCACCCTGGTGGCTTTGGGAGGTTTTGTGGATGGGCACTTGCTTTCCCTCCAAAACTCCTCCTGATCCAGGTGAACCCCAGGGAAACCTGTTCTTAAGAGGGGACATGGGCCAGCCATGGCCTTGTGTTTTGGGGGGGAAACTGAGGCATGGTGCAAGGCAGAGCTGGGTTCCCTGGCCCAGGAACATGCCCAGGCCAGCGTCACCGTCCCTAATCTGGCCTGTGTTGGGAAGGATGTGCTAGGATTTGGGTGGGGGAACGTGCAGGGGACATCCATCCCCCTGCTTGGTTCTCCCCAACGCGCCGTCTCTGGCTGCCGCCGGCTTTCCTGCGCTCGCCGCTTGGCACTGGCAGGTGGGAACTCTGCCCTGGTGCTCTTGCTGGGATACCTGGGGACACCAAACTCGGTGTCTTGCTTGGTCGAGGACATGTTTAGCTACCAAGTGCTGCTCTGGTCACCCCAAATCCCTCCCCTTGCCTCCCAGACCCCCCATTTTCAGGCTGTACCAGGTCGGTGGTCGCTCGCCGGGCCCTGGGAGCTGCCCCTTTTCTCTTGGCGGTGCCGTGAAAAGAAATCTCTTGTTTCTTTTTATTTCAGCGAAGGCGAGACAGAGAGGGCTGCCAAGGTAGAGGCGTTCCCTAGAGAACTGTAGCTTGACTTAGCGGCAGTTGGGTAGGAAGTTGGAAGGCTCTAGTGAGCTCGTGCCCACCCGTGCCATCATCTACCTCCCATCAATCTGGAGCCTCAGCGACACGTCTCCCCAGGCAGCTGCGCCCACCTGGCTCCAGAGGCCACCCTGTGAGTACCAACCACCGCTGACCCCAATGGCCCCGGCACCGCCGCCCCCTCGCTGCTGCCGCCCCCGCTCTCCCCTCGCCACCCCCAGCCCTGGCTTGCCAGCTTCTCCCGCTCTTCCCTCTCCGTGGGTGTGGAGGCGAGGAGGCGCTTGGTCTCTTTTTAGGGTGCTGCTGCTTCCCCCCTTCCCCCCTTGGCCCGGTTGAGCGGTGATGCTGGGTACTGCGCTGTTCTGGGGAATTTGGGGTTCAGCCCATGGTTTTGGGGCTCTGTGCATCTTCCTGCTTGCTCTTCCCACATCCTTCTCCTCTGGCTGGGCTGCTTGGGTCTCCACCATGCTTTGGGTGCCCACCTTGTCCCTGGGGATAACCTTCGACAGCCCCTCAGCACCCAAAATCTGGTGCCTGTGGAGGATGTCAGGGGCTCTTCCCATCATGGTTTGGACCGCAGGACCCCATGCCACTGGAGATGTTACCCAAGGGGGGTTCCCCCTGCCCAGAAAAAACTGGGGTGGCACAGAGAGCCCTACCACCCCCTCATACCCTGCAGAGCTGGGGGGAGACGTGCCGCAGCATTCTCTACCCTTTATAATTTCCATTTTAATGGATTTTCTTTTTTTCCCACCTTTGCTGCATGTCAGCTTCCATTTTTCATAGTTAGCTGAGAATAGAGAAAAAGGGAGTTTTTATATATATATATTTTTTTTCCATCTGCTTTCTTCCCCCTCCCACTCCATTTCCCAGCCCCAGAGAAGGGGACGCCGCTCTTGACGGAACACCGCACAATTTATAACATTAAATCGGGACAGGAACAGGGATTTTTATAATTATTTTGGCAACGCTGACCATTTCTTCCCTCTTGCTCATCCAGCTCCGAGTGTGGTGGTTTTACAAATAATTTCTCATTTCTTTAGTAAGTCCTTCTCAGGTGGAGGTGGGGAAACACACGATATTTATGCTTTTCTCCCCAAAATACCCTTTCTGCCCTTCCAGCCCCCTCCAGCTTTGCAGGAGGGGTCTTAGGACTGGTGTAGGGGTTGGTGCCGTGTCCCGGTGATGGTTTGGGGCCCACGGTGGTAGCTTTGATCCGTCTGGGTGCTGCTGCTGGCTCTTTTGGAGAGCTATCAGGGCAGGGAGCAGGATGGACAGATGGATGGATGGGAAGGACAGAGGTCATGGGGCACCTGCTGAGATGGGGGATCAGCTCCAAAAAACCCTTTTCTAATCATAGCTCCAGTTTCCTGTTTTCCCACGGCTGCTCCAGGGTGGGGGATCGGTGCCGGGGTGATTGGTCGTGCTGAGGGTTCAGAGCCCTCCTTCCTGAGCTCCTGCTCCCTGCCTGCCTCTATCACAAGGGATTCCTTGCTGCCAGCGCCGCTTTTGTCCCTGGTTCCCGGTCTCCAGCCCCTCACGTTGGCACCGGCGTCCCTCATCCCGTGCCCATCATCCCAAGGGATCTTATATATGTGTGTATATATATACACACGTAGCCAGTGGGTAAATGCACGCCGTGGGCGGCCTGTGGGTACATACATAATTACACAAAATAGCTGGCAGCAGCTGCGTCCGTGCATGGGAAGGTGCATTTAACATCCCCAGCAGACTCCTGTTCTGTGGTACGGAGAGGGACTTTGCCTCTGCCTGTGCCACTGGGATCTGGCCCTGCTGTCACTTCAAAACTCTAAAATTTGGTGCTTGAGCAGCTGGGAGGTGACCTGGAGTGGTTCAAGACTGGGAAGGGGAATTCCCAAAGCTGATGTCTGGGTGGTGTCCTGGGCAGGCTGTGGCATTGAGGTCTGCCATGAGAAATTGCTCCTGTTGCTTCATACCCTGGAACACACCTCGTCCTGTGCCAGACTGCTCTGCAGCGCAAGGGGCAGGTGGTTCCGTCCTCCCAGCCTTAGTTTCCCCCCAAAATGGGGTTGGTCCATCCCACAGCTTCCCACCTTCTGGTGGGACCAGGATTCCCTTTCTCAGAGTGCTGCCCACCTGCCCATGGGAGCTCAGGGTGTGTTTGAAACCTGGGGCAGTGAGTGTGAGGAGGAGGAAGGCTCGTCTCCAAATCCTGCCCAATCCCCAAAGCTTCTGGGGATGCACTTTGCCGGAGGCATCGCTCTAGTTTCTCCCGCAATCCTGGCCATGGCCTGGTTTATTTTGGAGCCAGAGCTCCTGGGAGCCCCCCTCCCATACATCCCTCTGGGGTCCCATGGATGCTTACCCTTGTACCCCCATAATGGGATTTGCCAGGATGGTGATGGCTGGTCATGCTGGGCTGTTCTGCCGGGATCATCCTCTTGCTGCCCCCTTGCAGCTGTTTCCCATTACCCAAAGATGGATTTGGAATTAATTTCCCCATGCCTTTGAGCGTCTCCATAAATGTCCCAGCCCTGCTGATTCTGGGTGTTCCTGTTGAGCCGCTCCTGGGTGTCACAGGCACTTTACTTGGCTTTGGAGGCATATTTTGGGGGGCATTCAGCTGGGATTGGTGTTGGGTTCAATGTGCTGCTGTGCTCGTCCTCTCCCATGGCAGTGTCCCATCCAGCTCTAATCCCTCCTGGATGGGAGAAATACTTCCAGAGCTTGGGAGATTTGGGGGTTTTCCCTAAATTTCAGCTTCCTCCTTTTCCAGATTGTGTCCTAGCACATTCAGCAGTGTTTTGTGGTCTTGGAGGCAGGCAGGTGCTTGGTGTCCTGCTGATCCTACAGGAGTTTTCATCTGGGAAGATGCTTGGGGGGTTCCCCAGCCCTGCCCCCCCTGCCTGCCCCTTGCCTTTGCTCAGAGTCTGGGTCTTGCTTCTTGGGAGGGTGACGGTTTGTTTTGGGGGGTTCAAGGTGGAAGGGCAGGGGGGGCCATGTGGTGGCCAGTGATGCCCCATAACCACCCCCCTCTCTCCCCAGGATGGCGGAGCCTCGCTTCAACAACCCCTACTTCTGGCCGCCCCCCCCCACCATGCCCAGCCAGGTAGGACCCCTGCACCGGGATTTTGGGAGGAGGGGGAATGAATGGATGTGGAGAACACCAAGGGGGAGGCTGGGGGTCCCAAGGGTTCCAGTTTCTCTGCCCTCACCCACCTCTCTGCCTTGTCCCCTTCAGCTGGACAACCTGGTCCTGATCAACAAAATCAAGGAGCAGTTGATGGCGGAGAAGATCCGCCCCCCTCACCTGCCTCCCACCTCGGTGGCCTCGCAGCAGCCCCTCCTGGTGCCCCCCTCGCCCGCCGAGAGCAGCCAGTCCATCATGTCCCTGCCAAAGCTGCAGCAGGTGCCGGGGCTGCACCCCCAGGCCGTGCCCCAGCCTGATGTGGCCCTGCATGCCCGGCCAGCCACCAGCACTGTCACAGGTACTGTCACAGGTACTGCTGCTGGTCCCACCAGTCTGGGGGGCAGAGGGGGATGTGGGTCCCTCAAAACTAACAGTCTATCACGTTGCCCACTAGGGTTGGGGCTGACGTCCCGTGCACCGGCCGTTAGCACTTCAGAATCCAGCCCAGGAACGGGAACCACCACCCCCTCGACCCCCACCTCCACCAGCCAGAGCCGCCTCATCGCCTCCTCGCCCACCCTAATCTCAGGAATCACCAGCCCCCCCCTCCTCGACTCCATCAAGACAATCCAGGGCCACGGCTTGCTGGGAGCACCCAAGGCTGAGCGGGGCCGGAAAAAGATCAAGGCGGAAAACCCTTCGGGACCACCGGTGCTGGTGGTGCCCTACCCCATCCTGGCCTCGGGGGAGACGGCCAAAGAGGGGAAGACGTACAGGTAGGCACACCCCCACCCGCTGTGGGGGCCGGGGCGATGGCGGGGAGCCCCCCCACCCCAGCCCGGTCCCTGCGGGGTTCTCCCCCACACCCTCCAGGTGTAAGGTCTGCCCCTTGACGTTCTTCACCAAGTCGGAGATGCAGATCCACTCCAAGTCGCACACAGAGGCCAAGCCCCACAAGTGCCCCCACTGCTCCAAGTCATTCGCCAATGCCTCCTACCTGGCCCAGCACCTGCGCATCCACCTGGGCGTCAAACCCTACCACTGCTCCTACTGTGAGAAGTCCTTCCGCCAGCTCTCCCACCTCCAGCAGCACACCCGGTGAGGGCCCCTCTGAGGGGCTGGGGACACTTGTTCCCCCTGGCCAGGGAGGGGGGCAGGCGGGCACCCTGCACCCACCAGTCTCTCCTGACATCCTTTATGTCCCTTCTCTGCTTGTTGGTCCTGCTGCCATCATCTTCTTCACCATCATCCCCCATCATCTCTGGCACCTTCATAGTTTCTACCACTCATCACTCCCACCGTGCTCATCCACTGCCCCCCACTCTGGCTGTTCCCCTTGCCTTTATCATCCCCACCACACTCATCATTTTCAGCACTTCCATGGGCTCCACCACGCTCACCGTCTCCACCACCTTCATCCCCACCAGGCCAATCTGACTCCACAGCCTTCATTGTCCCCACTGTGCTCAACATCTCTACCATCTTCATAGTCTCCTCTACCTTCTGTCTGACCACATTCACTGTCAGCACCATGCTCATCATCTCCATTGCCTTTATTGCCCCCACCATGCTCAGCCATCTCCACTGTGCTTGTTCCCACCACTTCCTTCGTCCCCACCATGCCCCCATGCACCCACTACATTCAGTGACCCTGCCATGGTCATCTGTCCATGCATGCCAGTCCATCTCCTCCACACTCATCATCTCAACCACCTTCACAGTTTCCAGCACTTTCATCCACTCCCAACCCCCATCTCTCGGCCCCATGTCTCCCTCCTTCTCCCTGTCACCTCCTGGGGCAGTAATGTTGCTGTGCCCACTGTGACCCCTCCACTCTGATGCGACCCCATGGGTGGGACCAGCACTGTCCCTGGTGGTGGAAGGGGGGGGTGACAAATGACCCAATGTGTGTGTCCCCAGAATCCACACCGGCGACAGACCCTACAAGTGCCCACACCCCGGCTGTGAGAAGGCCTTCACCCAGCTCTCCAACCTCCAGGTCAGTGTGGGGGGACCTGGGGTGGGGGCCACAGGGTCCCTATAGTCCCCCCTGACTCCCTCTGTCCCCTCAGTCCCACCAGCGCCAGCACAACAAGGATAAGCCCTACAAGTGCCCCAACTGCTACCGGGCGTACACGGACTCGGCCTCGCTGCAGATCCACCTCTCTGCACACGCCATCAAGCATGCCAAGGCCTATTGCTGCAGCATGTGCGGCCGTGCCTACACCTCGGTGAGCATGGGGGATGCCCCAAAACCTGCCCCCAGCCTCCCCAGCCCCTGCTCACCCGTGTGCCCCCCACAGGAGACCTATCTGATGAAGCACATGTCCAAACACACGGTGGTGGAGCACCTGGTCAGCCAGCACTCGCCGCAGCGGACGGAGTCGCCCGGCATTCCTGTACGGATCTCCCTCATCTAAGCGGGGAGGGGACAGGACCCCCCCCAGCACGAGGAGGAAGAGGAGGAGAAGGAGGAGGAGAAGGAGGACGTGACCCCCAGCGCCGCGGGCCGTGCCCGGGCCGTGCTCCTGCCTGGCTCCCGCAGGTTTGGTGACATCCAAAGACGGTTTCAGAGCACTTTGAATCTCTGCGGTTTGGTTTCTTTGGGGGGGCAGTAGGAGTGGGGGTGTGTCCTCCACCAGGCCCCGCCCCCCATTTTTGGATACAAATATATATATATATATATTTATTGGCCAAGAACTTGGTGCTGCTAAAAACCAGAAATTCACCCCAAAAACGAACCGTGGATGGAGCAAAAAGCAGCTGGGAGAGGGGGATGTCCCACCACCCCCCCCACAGACTCTAGGCCCAAGCGCCTCCATTTGGGGTTGATTTTTAACAATTTTGGGGGGTTTTTTGTGTTACTTTGGGGTCCCTTTCGAGGGCGAAGACGCGGGCAGAGCTGCATCCCCCTGGGGACGGCCCCCCCATTCCGCAGCCCCAGTTTTGGGGGGTTCGGGGGTCCCCCTGCTTTGCCTTGTGCCTGCCTGTACATACCCCCTGTATAGAGCTGGGGGGGCACTCCCCCCAAACTCATCTATATTCTGTACTTTTTGGTTCATTTTGGATATTAACTGTGTTATTTTTTATACACTTTTTAAGCCTTAACTCAGTGTTTCTTTGGGGTTTTTTGTTGGTTTTTTTTCAGGGTGTTTTATTTACCTTTTATTAATTTTTAACCCCCCTTGTTATTTTTTACCCCCCCTATTATTTTTACCCCCATCCCCTTATTTTTTACCCCCCCATTATTTCTCCCCTCAATGTTGTACGATATCAATATTGTAACCTTTTTTGTCAGCATGTTAATACTGTGTAAATACGCCTCTTATACACTTAGCCCCCCCTTTTTTCTCCCACTTCCCCCAAATTTTGGGGCTTTTTTATTTTCCTTGCTGCCCAGCCAGGCCAGGCCTCTCTAGAGCTAGTTGGTACCTTATTAAAAAAGGGGAAAAAAGGAAAAAAAAAAGAGAAAAGAGGAGAAAATGGACTCTCCCTGTTGTTGCCACCCCCCTGTCCTGCATTGTGGTTCCTGGAGAAGCTGGGGGGGCCACGGCCTCACAGTGTGGAAAAGGATTGAAACCCCCCAGCCCAGCCCCTTTCCAAAAAAAGAGAATAAAAGAGAACAAAAAAAGACTGAAACAGGAATTAATGAAACTGGGGGGTTGTGTTTGGAGGGGGGGAAGGGGAAAGATGGCAGGAGGGGACTCCCCTGTAGGGACATCTGTGGACACGGGTGGGGGCCTGGTCCCTGTGGGGCTGCAGGAGGGGACGGTGAAACTCGGGATCATCCCCAGCAGGTGCCTTGTCCCCAGAGTTTCCCCAGGGAGGGGGTGGCAGTGCCCAGTGACACCCAGACCCACTGCTGGGGACACCAGCTTTAGGGACAGCCCACTGTGGCCACCACTGTGGGGACATCTCACTGTGGCCTGGGACACCTCATCATGGCTACAAACTCTGGTGAGACCTCAGTGTGGGACCCTCCAGGAACCTGTCACCACCTCCAGGGACACCTCATTGTGGCCACAGCTCTGAAGTCACCACACTGTAGCCACCAGCCTCAGGGACATGTCACAGTGGGTACCATCTCCATGGCCACCAGCTGCAAGGAAATGTCACTACCGTGGCCACCAGCCCTGGGGACACCTCGCCATTGTGCTTATCAGCTTTTGGGACACGCCACTACTGACACCAGTGCGTGGGGACACTGCACCATGGCCATGTCACTACTGCAGCCACCAGCTCTGGGTACACCTCCATACCAATGCCTCACCAGGCTCCAGGGATGTGTCACTCCCCCAGGTCCCCTCCAGGGACATGCCACCACATCCCCTCCTGTCCCCTTCCCTTTCAGTTTGGGACCCTGTGTCCCCCTAAGCACTGGGACTTGGAAGCCACCTGGAAGTGTGGAGGCGCCTACTGTCACCACAGGCTCCTTCGAGGGGAACATTATCCCCACCTCCCAACCTGGGGGGCAGCAGGGACCCAAGGGTCACACGAGACACACCAACCCTGTCCCCATTGCCCAAAGTAGCACCTGGGGACATCCCTGAGTTGCTGCCTCAGTTTACATGAGAAGAAATTTGGGGGTGGGAAGTAAAGAAAACTGGGAGGATCCTAGGTTTTTTTTTTCAGTGTTTATTAAAAACAAAAACAAAAAACAGGGCAAGAGGGGGTGGGGCCATGTGTTTTTTTCAATTTTTTTTCCTTTTCTTTTCTTAAAAAGAGCGTGCTGGCTGAGGGGGGAGTCTGGGGGTCCTTGCCTGCCTGGGGGGGGGCCCCCACCACTGTCCTCTGCTAAGGTGTCCCCAAAACAGCCCAGTGTGTGGGGGTGTGTGTGAATGGGGGGGTGATGCCTCCTCCACACCCCCCACCTCTCCCTGAACGCCTCTGTGGGGGAGTCCAAGCCCCCCCGGGGGCCCCAATCCCAGCTGGGGGAGGGAGCACACGTTAAGGCAACCGTCCTGCTTGGCCCTGCTGACTTGGGGGGAGACATGGGGGGACACGTGGGGACCCCCCTCCCTGCTGGAGAAGGGGGGGTGACCCCCCCAAATTAGGGGGGGCTCTAGAGCTACAGGCTATTTACACCGCCCAGGGGGGCAGGGGTGTGCTCGCAAGTGTCTTCCCCCTGCTGCCCCCTCCCTGGGGCCACGTGGGGGTCAGGGGTCCCGTGGGGGAGGTGGGGTCCCGTGGCCCCCCCCTCAGGAGTCCTTGAGCATGTTGATGCGGGCGTAGATCTTGAGCGCGGGGCCCAGCTTGATGTTCATGGTGCTCATGAGATGATCCTCCTTGAGCAGCAGCAGCGCCTGCCCGTCGATCTCCTGCGCCCGGAACTCCTCTGCGATCTCCTGGCAGCCTGTGCGGAGGGGCAGCATCAGCAAACCCTCTCAGAGCCCCCAGAAATACAGTTAGGGGCTTCTTTGTGCTTAAATCCCCCGAAAAATGTATTTTGGGAGTTACCATACGTAAATCCCCTCTTCCAATTATCCTTATGGGGTTATCTGTGAGTAAATCCCCTCTGCTCAAATATTCATTGGTTTGTGAGTAGAATCTCCCCACAAAATATTTATGAGGTTATCTGTGAGTAAATCATCCTCCAAAAATATTTTTATGGGGTTATCTGTGTGTAAATCCTAATCAAAAATACATTTAGGGGGTTTTCTGTGAATGAATCTCCCCCTAAAAACACATTTCTGGGGTTATCCTTGCGTAGACCCCTCCTTGAACACGTCCCGAGAGACAAAAGTCTCCCCAGAACCATTCTTCTGGGTATCCATGGGTAGATCCCTCCCTGTCCATCCCAGGACATTCCTCACCCGGCAGTGAGCGGATGAACTCGTAAACATCCTCCACGTTCCACTTGCTGGGCTCGCTGGGCAGGAAGCGGTGGCCGAGGCCAGGCAGGTCGCGGCCGTGCACGTCCGGCAGCTCCATGTCCCGCAGCTCCAGGTCCCGCTCTCCCTGCCGGCGCCGGGACGTGGAGGAGCTGGCGGAGATGGGCGACAGCGGCTCCTCGTAGCTGGAGTTGTCGGAGCAGCGGCTGGAATCCTCCTGGCTGTGGTTGAGCTGCAACGACGCCGTCACCGACCCCGCTGGGACAGACCCCGGGGGCTGCGGGGGCAGTGCTGGCCTCAGCACCCACCCCATGTTCCCAAAATTCAGGGACAAACCCCAGCCTCAGTGCCCATTCCATGTCCCTAAAATTCAGGGACAATCCCCAGGCTTGGCACCCATTCCTTATCCCCTTAACTGTGGACAAACCCTGGCCTCAGTGCCCACCCTGTGCTCTCCCAACTGCAGGAAAAATCTTGCACTCAGTGCCCACCCCATGTCCCCAAAATCTAGGGACAAACCCAAGGCTTGGCACCCACCCCACATTCCAAAATCTGAAACAAATTCCAGCCCCAAGGCCCACCGAACTGGGGACAAACCCTGGCCTCAGTGCTCCCCCCACGTCCCCCAACTGGGGACAAACTTGTCCCACCTCACCTGTTTCTTGCTGTCCTTGCTCAGGGGGGGCAGGGTCCCTTTGCAGCTGCGGCGCCGCCCGTGGGGAGGCCCCCCCGGTTTCTGGAGTTTGCTGCGATCTGGGTGGAACAATCCCACCCTCTTCGTGCAGCCCACATTGTACCTGCCATGGAGCCATGGGTCCTGAAGGGGTCCCCACCCCGCTGGGGGAATTTTGGGGATACCTTCACCCCACTGAAGAAGAGAGGGAGGGTGGATATTGGGGTTACCCCCACCCTAGCACGTAGATTTTGAGGTTACCTTTCCACCACTGGGTGGATTTTTTTGGGCTACCCCTCCTATGCTGAATGGATTTCCAGGTTTCCTTTACCCTGACAGGTGGATTTCTGGGGTTTACTCTGTCAAGTAGATTTTGGGGTACCTCTACTCCACTGAAGAGGATCCAGATGGGTTTTGGTGTTACGTCTGCTCTGTCAGGTGGGTTTTGGGGCTGTCTCTACCCTGCTGAGTGGATTTTGGGGCTACCTCTACCCCACCATGGAGTCACTGAGGAGATTTTGGGTTACCTCTACCCCACCAAGGAGGGGATGGGGGGGTTTTAGGGTTACCTCTGTCAGATGAATTTTGGGGTTACCTCTTGGCACAGGCCATGGAGCAGAAGCGCTTGGAGCGCTTGAACTTGTAGGCGAAGTCAACGCGGCCACAGAGCTCACACTTCAACTTGGGGGGGTTCCCCTCCTCTTTGGATTCTGGGGGGCGTGGAGGGACACCCAGAGAGAGAAACCAGCCAGCTCAGCCGGGGGACTCCAGGGGAAATCCCAGGGGGCTGCGGGGGGCTGGGCGGGCCGGGGGCCCGGGCGCTACCTTGCAGGTACGGCTCCTCCATGTCCGAGTCGGTGGTGGTGGTGTTGTCCTGTGGCGGGAGCTTGTCTGGCAGCAGCTCCTGCGCATACTGCTTGTGCAGGGCCCCCACCAGCAGCGAGGAGCGGCCCACCTGTGCAACACACCTGGCTGCACCTGTGCCCCAGCACCACACAGAGCCTGCCTGCGGCCATGGGGCTGGCAGGAACCATCCCAACCCCCCACACCCAGGGATGAGGGTAAGGGGAGCGGGATGTGTTATCGGGTACAGCTCTGCACTTTCCTGGGTGATGGTGACACGGGTGTGGATTTGGGGGTCTAACAATTCTTTGAGTGACTCACTCCTGACCCCCCAAATCCAGGAGCAAGGATAAGGAGAGGAGGATACGTTACCAGGAATGATTCTGCCCCTTCCTGGATACTAAAGTGCTCAATAACAAAGGCAAGGGTTTGGGAATTAATGTCCCCTTCCCAATCCCTCAGCTCCAGAAAGGACAGCAGGTATGTTACTGGGAACAGCTCTGTCTCTTCCCAGATGATGGAAATGCTCAATAATCTGGGTGAGGATTTGGGGGCTCATAATTGCCTGGGTGCCCCATTCCCAACCCCTCAAATGCAGGAGCTCTCTTCCCAGTTTCTCACATCCAGGAACAAGGACAGGTAGAGAAGGATCCATTACTGGGAATGGCTCACCCCTTCCTGCACAATAAAGAACTCAAAACCGTGAGGATCTGGGGATTCAAAATGGTGTGGACATCCCATTCCCATGCCCCCAAATCCAGAAGCAAGGATAGGGAGGGTGGGATACATTACCAGACATGGTTCTGCCCCTTCCTGGACAATGAATTGATCAGTAACATGCGTGACAATTTGGGGGTTCACAATTGTCTGGATGCCCCATTCCCAATGCCCCAAATACAGGAGCCCCACTCCCACGCCCACAAATCCAGGGATAAGGATTGGTGGATATATTACCAGGAACAGCTCAGTCCCTTCCTGAATGATGAAAAACTCAATAATGTGTGTTGGAAGATTTGGGGGTTCACAAGAGTCTGGATGCCCCATTCCCAACATCCCCCTGTCCCAGGAATAGAGGTAGAGATGGGGGGGATACCTTACTAGGAACATTTTTGCCCTATTCTCCGTCACTAAGCACTCAACACAGTGGTGGAGGATTTGGGGGAGTCATGATTGTTTGGATGCCCCATTCCCAAACCCCCCAAATTCAGGGATAAGGATTCAGAGAGATACATTACTGGGAATGGTTCTGTCCCTTTCTGGATGACATCCTTGGTGATATGGGTGAGGATTTGGGGGTTCGCAATGGCGGGTGCCCCATTCTCAACCTCACAAATTCAGGAACAAGGGTATGGACAATGGGATGCATTACTGGGAAGGGCTCAGCCCCTTCCCGAATGACAAAGTGCTCAATAACATACGGAACGATGCAGAGACCCAAATCATGGGATAAAACTACAGCTAGCAGGACACGTTACCGGGAACAGCTCAGCCTTTTCCCAGATGACGAAGCAGGGGAGGATTTGGGGTTCAAGCCCGACTGTGAGCCCCATTCCCAACGCCCCAAATCCACGAGCCTTCGCACCGCCCCCAAGCCCCAGCTCCGGAGAGCGGGATACGTTACCGGGAAGGGCTCGGCGCCCTCCTGGATGACGAAGCCCTCGATGACGTGCGTGAGGATCTGGGGTTTCACGATGGCCTGGGGCGGTTTGTTCTCACCATTGTGGGGGGCGGCGCCGGCGACGGTGGCGGCAGCGCTGCCGGAGCCCGAGGTCATCCCGGGAATGCGGGGCTGCGCATGGAGGCGCTCGGGGGGCTCTGGGGACAGGCGGGGACACGCGGGTGAGGGGCGGGCGCTGACGCGGAGCTGACGCGGGGCCGCGATTTCCATACAGCTGGAACGGGGAGCAGCTGCTGCCGCTCCCAGTGCCACCAGTGCCGCCCGGAGAGCCCCGAGCGGCCCCTGAGGGGCTGGAAAGGGGTTAAAGGGCCCCCCAAAACAACCGGAGGGGTCCGGACACTCCCCAGAAACCCCAGTAAGGACCAGTAAAGCCCCAGCGCGCCGCTGCGGGGCACCAGTAAGGCCGCATCTGCCCCAGTACAGCCCCCACAAGGCTCCATCTACCCCGGAAAGCCCCGTTCTCCCCCAAACAAGGCCCTAGCAAGGCTCGATCGACCCCGGAAAGCCCCGCTGTCCCCCAGCGAAGCCCAGTACGACCCCAGAAAGGCCCGAACTACCCCAGTAAGGCCCCAGTACATCCCAATAAAGCCGCAACGGGGCCCGATCTACGCCCGTAAGATCCCAATAAAGGCCAGTACACTCCAGTAAAGCCGCAGCACAGCCCAGCGAGGCCCGATAGCCCCCAGCCCAGCCCGGCCCGGCCCGGCGGGGCCCTCAGGCCGCGCAGGCCCCGGCAGCCCCATCACCTTTGTCCGGCGGCGGCTCCCGCTGCCCCCGCCCCTCCCTCGCCCGGGCCGCGGGGCCGGACCGGGGCCGGGGGCGGATGCGGAAGTGAGGTCAGAGCCGCCGCCGCCACCGCCCCGGGCCGGGCCGGGCCGGGCCCCCGCGGTCGGCGGTCACTCACCGGCCGCTCAGGGGCTCGGGGGGGCCATGGCGGGGCCCGGGGCCGGGGATGCAGCGGGAGCGGCGCCGGGAGCGGGGCCGGGGCCGAGCGGGGACAAAGGCGGCGGCGGGGGCGGGGCCAGCGCCGGACACGCCCCCCCCGCACCCATTGGCGGGCGCTGCCGCCGCGCGCGCCCGGGCCGCGGGGGGGCGGAGCCTCGGAGCGCGGACACGCCCTCCCCACGAGACCCCACCTCCCGCGTCCCCGCCGCCGGGGGCGGAGTCCCGCCACGCTGGGGGCGTGGCTACGCCTTCGTCATTTGCATTCCCTCACGCGGCTGGGGCGGGGACTCCGGTTGTGGCCACGCCCCCGCCCATCGGGCGCCCTCCATGTGCGAGGCCGAGGCGCCCGCGCTCCCCCTATCGGCAGCGGCGGGCGCTGCACCCAGCCCGCACCCCCGACGGTGACACCGTGGGTGACACCGTGGACACGCGTGGGCTGACGGGCCCCCCTCGCAACACAGCCCGGCCCTGCGCACCCCCAGCCTCAGTGTCCCCCTGCTGCGTGTTACGGGGGTGGGGGTGCATCACCCCACGAGTGGGGCTTACCGTGCGTGGGGGGCCGCTCGCCCTCGGGGGTGTCGGGGCCCGGGGGGGCGGCGGGCGGCGAGAGGGTGGGGGGCTGCGGCGGGGCGGCAGGCGGGCTCTCGGCGCTCCTTGGCACGGGCAGTGGGTCCCGGCGGGCGCCCTCGGGGACCCCGAGGGAGGGCTGTGGTGGCAGGGACACGCGTGGGGCAGGGTCAGGTGTGCACACACGTGGGCGGGGGTCACGTGTGCACACGCACAGGCAGGGGTCAGGGCAGGTGCGTGTGCAGGTGGCACAGGGGCATGCACCTGCATGGCTGGAGTGTGAACACCTGTGCATGGGCCACACACAAGCGTGTGCCTAGAGCAGGCATGCGCATGCACACACACATGTCTCAGTCGGGCACATGTGTCCAGACAAACCTATTCTGGCATGCACATTAGCACAGACGTGCACGGAGCCTGTACACACCCCCACAAACACACACATGCATGGGTCTGGCATGAGTGTCACACACATGCACAGGCCAGATACACATGGATCAAACACACATAGACACACACATAGGTCAGGCAAACACGTCTGCACTCATGGACCAGGCACACACGTGGCTCTGACTCACGTGTACACGCACGTACATGGACCGGGAGTGAGTATGCACATACATGCAAGGAGCAGACACACATGCACATGTGCACACATGCATGTGCACGCATCTGGCAAAGCAGTGCACACACTTGTACGGGTCCAGCACACACGCGCATGGGTCAGACATACAAGGATCAAACATGTGCAGACACAGATGGGTCAGCCACATGCTCCCCATGTCACAGGACCAGGTACAACACAAACACCTAAGTGTGCATGGATGGGGCAAACCTGTGCACACAGGTGTGCGTGGAGCATGTACACACACACACACACGCATAGAGCAGCTACACACGTGCAGTGTGGCATAAGCGTGCACACCTGTACAGCTGCAGACTGATGTGACAACTGGGCCCCCATGCACAGGTCAGGAACACACACGCACACACATGTGTGCAGGGATTGTGCACTTGCACACCCATGTGCATGTGCACACATCTGACTCCCCAACATCCCCCATTCCCACTCCAGTGCCCCCACTCCTCCTTCCCTCCCCTGAGCTCCCTCCACCAAGGGGCTTGGGGGCCCCTCACCGTGAGAGTTTGAGGGGAGTTGGTGGGAGGTCTTCAGGAAGGTTTGCAGGCCCCTCACCACGGGGGTTTGGTAGGTGGTGTGGGGGTGCTTTGGTGGGAGGTTTGAGGTTTGGGGGCCACTCACCATGAGGGTTTGGGGGAAGTTTGGGGGCCTCTCACCGTAAGAATTTGGAAGAATTTGGGGGAAGATTTGGGGGTTCCTCACCATGAGGGTTTGTGGGGAGTTTGGTGGGAGGCTTGGGAAGGCTTTGGGGGATGTTTGGGGGCCCCTCACCATTAGGGTCTGAGGGGAGGTCTGGGGGCCCCTCACCGTGGGGCCGGCAGGCTGCAGCTGCAGGATGACAGCCGAGGTGTGCTGGAACTTGCGGGGGGCAGCGTGGCAGCCAGGGTGCCCGTTGGGAGGGCCACCCTCGCCCCCTGCTCCCTGGGGGACCCCTGTCTTGGGCTGGGGGGCCGGGCCGGGACTGGCAGGGGGCAGGGGCTGGAGCTGGGGGGCGGTGGGGGGGCCCGAGGGGGGCTGCCCACGGGGGCCCAGCTGCTGCGGCTGCTGCTGCTGGATGACGAACTGCTGCTGCTGCTGCGGCGGTGGCTGCTGCTGCATCGGCTTCGGTGGCTGCTGCAGGAACTGGGGGGGCTGCAGCGGGGCATAGGCTGCGGGGACAGTGATGGGGACAGAGATCCCCCCTCATCACCAGCACCTCAGCCCCAAGGGACACACCCCCAGGATCCCCCTCCATTAGGCTGCTGCTCACTCTGTATCTGTTCCCTCTGGTGCCCTTGGACAACCAGCTCTGCCAGCTCCTGCTGCTGGGGGAAGCTGCGCTCAGGCTGTCCCAGGGTGGGGGTCCCCAATTTTGGCAGCTAGGCCAGTGCAGCACTCCAGGCTCCAGCACTCCATGGAGTCCTCTGGCTCACACCCTCACTGCCCCAGCCCCCTGCAATCCGAGATCCCATGGGTGCTGAGACCTTCCCAGGCAGGGCCCCTGCCAGTGAGGGGATGGACCCACAAGGTCCCAAATACAGGCAGGTGACAACGTACAGGACACACTAGTGTGGGCCATCGCTAGATTTCAGAGTGAATAGCCAGTGACTGCCCCACCACCCAGGGATGCCCCCCACCCCAGAGCAGCCCCTTACCTGGGGCGACGAGCGGGTGGGCGGCAGCAGGGGCGGTGGCACGAGCCAGGGCATGGGTGCGGCTCTCGTGCCCCTCGGCCTTTTTGAGGTGATCAGCAGGGGGGTCGGGCGGGGCCCCCCGGGGCGGACCAGCCCGGGGAGGGGCACCCCCGGGGGGCTTCATGGCCAGGGCAGGGAGGTGGGGGCCGGCGGGGCGCAGGGCCAGGCTGTGCACCTGCAACGGCAGTGGGTCAGGGGTGCCAGGGCAGATTCTGGGGGGCTGGCAGGGGTGGGGAGACTCACCTGAGGGGTGGTGGGTGGTGGGGCAGGTGGTGGGGCCGGTGGAGGGGCCGGAGCAGGGCTCTCGGGCCGGACAGCGCTGACGGGGCCCGTGGGCGTGAAGATGAGCTGGGGATAGGGAGAGTGGGTGCACAGCTCACCATGTCAGGGGTGGCACACCCTGTGTGTCCCTCCTCTGTGTCCCTACAGGGCAGCACATGGGTAACCCTCTATCTATATAGGGTAGGGATAGGCACGCCCAGTCGGGTGGAGGGCATCCTACAAGGTTCCAACATCCCTCCAAAGGCAAAGGGCACCTGCTTGGGCACCCCCAATGGGACTCTGTGCGCCCTGTAGGGTCTGGCCACTCCCAGTCGATGGGGCACCCTATACAGGGGCTGGGTTTCCTCAGCAAAGTGAAGGCACTTCATGAAGTCTAAACACCTCACAGCAGGGTGATGGGCACTTTGTGGGGTCCTTGGACCCCCAGGAGGGTGGAGGGCATCCGATAGGCTCTGGGCACCCTATGGATTCCCCATGAGTCCCAGGCACAACATGCAGAGCAATGAGCATCCCTACAGGGTCATAGCATGGACACGGGCACTCTGTGTGTCCTGGTCACCCCACAAAAGGATGATGGGCACCCTAATGGTCCTGGGCACCCCATCAGGATGCTGAGGCATGCCATGTCCCAGCCCCACCCTTACCATCTGTGCCCGCAGGTACATCTGGGCCTGGCTGGCGGTGAGGGCGGGTGAGGCGGTGTTGCCCAGCAGTACAGCCTGCTGAGCGATGCCCGACGCCCCGGGCCCCACGCTTTGCGCCCGGTTCAGCAGCTGCGCCGCTGCTGGCGACGTCGCCAGGTTGATCTGGAATGGGGCATCAGGAGAAGGTTGGGGTGTTGGCACAGGTGGGCACAGGCAGGGTGGGTGCTGAGATGCTGAGGGACTCACTGTGGGCTGCTGTGCCGGGGCTGCCTGGGTGCCGTTTCCCCCTGAGGAGCTGCTTTGCCGGTTTGCCGCCAGATTTGCCTTGGGGAAAAACCGAAGATGAGGGGTGTGCCAGCCCCGAGTGACCCCCAGTGCCCGTGGGGTGCCCATACCTGCTGGACGGCAGCCAGGCTCTGAAGCTGGGCACTGGTGAGGTGCTGCTGCTGGAGCGCGGCTGTCTGCAGCATGAGGTGCTGCTGCTGTGCCGCGTACATCTGCTGCAGGTACTGCGCCGCCGTGTTGGGCTGCCGATGCAGCGCCTGCTGGATCACCTTTGGGGGGGAAATGTGGCCCCGGGCTGCGCCACAACCCCCCTGGCGCCCCCCAACCCTTCAGTGCCCCCCAGCCCCATACCTGCACAGTCTGGCGGTCAGGGATGCCGCTGTAGACGGAGATCTGGGGCCCGGGTGGGCGTGTGGCTGTGGTGCTGGCGGGCGTTGGGGCCGTGCCGCCGGCGCTGCTGGCAGGAGCCGGAGCTGGGAGCTGCTCATTCTCCATGGCGGGGCCGGGGCAGGATGGAGGAAGTGGGTCAGACTAGAGCTGGGAGGGGAGTAACAGAGTGAGCAGGTATCCCTGCACCTTGTGTCTGGATGAGGAACAGGGCGCTGGAATCACAGAGGAGGAGGAGGATGGGGTGGAGGAAGAATGATGGGAGACCCAGTGGTTCATCCTCCTCCACCATAGTGAGGATCAGCGCCAAAGGGGAAATAGGGAAAGGGAGCATGGACAGGAGGACAAAGAGAACAGAGGGAAGGGAAGGATAAGAGGAAGGATGGACAGAGGAAAGGCTGGAAGGCAGAAAGATGGACATGAGGAGGTAGAGATGAACATAAGGATGGACTGGAGGAAGAGAGGGATGAAGGAATGGACAGACAAAAGGAAATGAGGGAAGGAGGGAAGTAGGAAAGAGACGGATGGAGAGAAGCAAATGAGGGAAGAGAAGGAAGAAGGAAAGGGACAAAGAACAGATGGACAGAACAGAAGGAAGTAGGAAAGAGATGGAAGGAAAGAGAAACCAAGGGAGTTATGGAACTAGGAAAGGGCAGACGTAAGGACAGGTGGAAGCAGGAAAGGGATGAAGGATGAAAGGACAAAGAGAATTACAAACAGGAGAAGAAAAGGGATGGACAGAAGGATGGATGGAAAGGGAGGGACAAATGGAAGGATGGATGGGCAGAAAGGAAAAATGGATGGGAGGAGGGAGGGAAAGAAGGATGGATGTAAGGACAGATAAGGACAGGAAAGACAAAAGGAGGGAGGGATCAAGGATGGAAAGAAGGATGGACAAGAGGATAGACAGAAGAAATGACAGACAGACGGAATGACGGCTCTAAGAACGGAAGGAAGAAAGGAAGGAATGATGGATGGATGGACAGAATGAGGAAAAGATCCAAGGATAGAAAGAAAGGCTGAAAAAAAGCAGGAAAGTGAGGGACCAAGGGATGACGGGAAGAACAGACCAGACAGGAGTGAGGAAGTACGAACAGATGAAAAGACACAAAAGGGAGGAAAGGATGAAGAAAGGCTGGATGGACATAGGAGAGGGATGCAAGAAAGAGGAAATGGATGAAGGGAAAGGCAAATGGAAGGCAGAAGAGGGATGAATGGACGGTAGGAGGGGGATGGACAACATGACAGAAGGACAGGAGGAGGACAGGGACAGTGCTTTGGGGGCCAGAGAGGGGGGGTTTGTGGGCATCACCTCTGTCACCATGGCCACTGTGGTGGCCATATGAGGCTCCATGGTCACTGACAGCCACCCACGGCCACCGCGTTCCACCTGTGTCACCTGTCTGAGTCCCTGCAGTGCCACCACAGCAGGACCGGGGACAACAGTGTGGGACACTGCAAACTGTGGACAGTGGCCACTGAGGGTGGCCTTGGTGGCCACACCACAGCACAGCGCCACCAGGACACTTCAGCCTGGCACATGAGGGACGTGGCAGCAGCGATGTCCTGGCCTCGCATAGCCCATGGGGCTTTGTCCCCTGAAATGCCACTGTCGCAAAGCACAGGGTGGGACATCCATGTGTTCATAGGGGTGGCAGTACGTGAGGCCTGTGACACCTCCCACCCTCCAGTCTGCATCCATGGCACATGTCCACCATCAGCTGGACAGGTTTTAGCCAGCACCTTTCCCACCAAACAGCCGTGGACCTGTTTTTTCCCCTCTGGTGGCATCAAGTTGACACGGGGTCACTGCAGTGACTGACAGAAGGATCACACCAGGCCCATCTGGAGTCAATCTCCCAGGGGTAGGCACAGCCCAGGAAGCCCCCAGCAGCTCCCACCCACTGTGGGCCCAAGCCCCCTGTCCTCACCCACACCAGACCCCACCAGGGAATTTGGGGTGTCAGATGGGGATACCTCATTTTTGACCCAGAGGTGAAGAAACTTGCTCCAAGCTCCCACCCAAAATAATTAAAAAGGAAGATATTGAGTACTGCTGGGACTCACTGGGGTGGGGGGATATGGGGGTCCCAGAGCCAAAACAGGAAGAGCCAGGGAGCTGGAATTCCCTGAGCTGAGCCCAAAATGAGGGTGCAGAATGATGAGGAGGTAGGGAAATAATGAAGGGATGGAATGGGGGTACAGACAGGTTGTGGGGGGAATATGGGATATAGAGGGCAAAGATGGGAGAGTAAGCAGCAGTATGAAGCAATATGGGGGGAATAATATGGGGGTTCAGAATAAGGTGGGATGCAAGATGCTAGAAGGGTGGGATATGGTGGGAAGGTGCGATAGAAGACAGGGGAGTCAGGTAAAAGAGTAGGGATTGGAAAATGATGATGGGGTGGGAATAATAATAAGAGGGTGCAAAAGCAGAGGAGGGGGTGGAAGATGATGGGAAACAGGGGAAAGCACTAATGAAGGGGTTGGATAAAAGTGAGGGAAGTCAGATATAACACTGGGGGGTCAGATACAATATAGGGGGTCAGAGGTAACAGCAGGCACTGGAATATGGTTGGGGGTGAGCAATAATAATAAAGGGGTGTAGGACAGGGAGCAGCAGGATATGATATAGGGAATGATAAGTGGGTGCAAAATAAAAGGGGGGAATGCAAGATGCTGGTGAGGTGTGGAAAACACTAGTGGGTTGGGATAGAAAAGAGGGGTCAGATGTAATAAAGGGGGAGTCAGATAAAATAGTAGGGACTGGAATATGATGGTGGGTAATAATAATAATAATAAAAATAATAATAATAATAATAATAATGGAGTCCAGAACCAGGGGAGGGGGCGCAGGAGGAAAAGAAGGGGGGGAGACACGGGTGGGGGTGGGAAGTGGGGGCCCCATGGGGGGCGGGGAGCGGTGGGAGCCACGGCCCCGGGTGGGGAAACTGAGGCACAGCGGGTGCGCATGCGCGGCCCCCCCCTCCCCTCAGCCCCCCCCGGCCCAGACAAAGCCGCCGGGGCCCGGTAGCGGCGGCACGCGCGGTACCTGCGGGCCGGGCCGGGCGAGGCGGTGGCGGCGGGCGGGCTGTGCCATGGCCCGGGGGGCGCCGGGGGGTCCCGGAGCGGGGGGCGCGGGGGGCGCGGGGGTCCCGGCGGGGCCGGGCCGGGCCGGGCCCGCTCCCTCCTCCCTCCCTCAGGCGGCGGCGCGGCGGCGGCGCGAGGCCATCGCTCATTTGCATTCCTGCGCGCGTCACGTGGGGCCCCCCGGCCAATCACCGCCCCGCACGCCCCGCACGCCCCGCCCACCGCGCCGCGCGCCCGCCGCTCGCGCTCGCCATGGCAACCCCGGGCGGGGGGGGGGCGGTGAGTGCGGTCGCCATAGCAACGGAGGGGGGGGCGCGGGGGTCCCCGGGGGAACATGGCCGGGACCGGGAAGGGGGGAAGCGGGGATCGGCGGGGATCCGGCCCCCGGTGATTCCAGGAGTCATCCCGGGGCAGTCCAGAGTCAGGCCCGGCGGGATGCTGCAGCCTGGGGTTGGTGGCACCGGTCCCTGCCGCCACCGGGGGTCACCCGGGGTCACCCCGAGGATGCTGAGCGTCGATACGCTGGGGAGGCAGCGATACAGGGTACCTGTCCCTGGTGCCACTCGGGGTCACCCCGGGGGGCGCTGAGGGTCGGTACTGGCGGGATGCCGCAGCGGGGGGATGGTGGCGTGGGTCCCCGCTGCTGCTTGAGGTCGCTCGGAGTCACACCGGGGCTGCCCCCGGACCGGCACCGGAGGGATGTTGCACTGGAGGGGTGATGGCACGGGCCCCCACCGCCACCGGGGGTCACCCGGGGATGCTGAGGGCGCCCACCGGCCGGGTGACTTGGCGGGGGGATAGTGACACCGGTCAGCCCGGCGGTACCCAGGGCCGGTGCCGGCAGAAGGAGGTACAGGTGGGTAGCACCGCCCCGGAGCTATCGCGGCGCCCCCGGGGATGTCACCGGAGACGCTCAGGGTCGTTACCGGCGGGATGCTGCAGGGGGGAGGGGGTGGCACCGGTCCCCCCTGTTTCCTGTGTCACTCCGGGCGTGCTCAGGGTCGGGACCGCCGGGATGTGGTGGCGGGGAGGAGGGTGGCACCGCTCTCGGTGCTCCCGGGGATCGCGGTGGGACTTGTGGCTCACCCGTGGGTCACTCGTGGCCACCAAAACCCTTCCGACTCGGGGATCCGTCCCCCCTGAGGACACTTGGGGTGCTCCCGGCCCACCCGGCTGTGCAAGGACAGGGTCTGCTGCCTGCACTGGGGACGCTGGGAGGGCTATGGGGAATCCTGGGGAGACTGGGGGGGATATGGGGAGGCACTGAGCAGTCGGGGGGCTCTAAGGCCTGTTAGGGGGCTGTGAGGACGCTGTGAGGGCAGTGAGGGGGCACTGGGGCAGACTGGAGGGTGTGAGGGCTAAGGAGAGGAATTGGGGGGCCATAGGGGGCCTGTAATGGCTGTGTGGGGGACCCTGGGGAAGCCTACTGGGAGCACTGGGAGAGACTGGGGGAGCAATGAGGGGCTGTGGGCCATGGGAGTACTGGGGCGGCTATGGGGATACTGGGGAGATATGGGGGTACTGTGGGGATATGGGGCACTGCGGGGAGCTGTGGGGCCTATGGGGGCACTGGGGGCCTATGGGGGTACTGGGCGCTAAGGGGACACAGGAGTGGCTATGGGGTGGCACTGGGGCCTCTGGGAGAGCTATGGGGGCACGGTGGGGCTATGGAGATACAGAAGAGCCGTGGGGATACAGGGGAGCTGTGGGGCACTGGGGGCTCTGGGGGGGCTTTGGGGGGGCTTCGGGGGCTCCTGACCCCGCGGGGGCTGGGCGGGCGCTGCCGCTAGGGGGCGCTGCCGCCCCGCGCTGGGGCTGGGGCGGGGGCGAGCGCGGATCCCGCCGGCCCCGCGTTCCCTTTTTGCTCCTGCTCTCCCTATTTCGCCCTGGATTTCACCCCGGATTTCCCCCCTTTCCCCCATTTACCCTTTTTCCCCCCCTCTATTTCATCCTGCTTTTCCTCTGTCTCCCCCGTTTCTCCTGTTTCTCCCTGTTCCCCCCCCGCTCCATCTCCTTTTCCCCCTTTCCCCTGTTTTCTCACGTTTTCCTTCCTATCATCCCCATTTCCCCCTTTCCCTTGTTTTTCCTCCATTTCCCCTGCTTTTTTCCCCCTTTCCGCCCCTTTTCTTATTCTTTTGTTTTTCTTCTTTCCCCGTTTTACCGCTCTTCCTCTGCTTTATCCCCTTTCTCCTTTTTTTCATTTTCCCCCACTTTCCCCCTGTTTTTCCCATTTTTCTCCCTTCATCTCCCCTTTCCCACATTTTATTTCCAGTTCTCCTGTCTTCCCCCTTGTCCTGTGCTTTTCCCATTTCCCCATTTCCCCCCTTCTTTTCTTATTTTCCCATTTTCCCCCCTCTTTTCCTCTCTCCCTCAACTCCTCTCTCCCCTTTCCTCCCTCCTTTTATCCCCTGGTTTTCCCCCTTTTCCGTCATTCCCCCACTATTTCCCCTTTTCCCCATTTCCCCCCTTCCCCTCTTTGTTTTCTCATTTTGGCCCACCCTCCTTTTTTTCCTTTTTCCCTTTTCTGCCCCAGGACCTCGTGGGATCCCAGATTCCCAGATCCCACCCCTTCCATAACCACCTCAGACCAGGGCATGGCCCAAATCCTGCCCTTTCCAACCCAAAAACGACACGTCCGGTGACAACGTCACCCCTGGGACAGAGGTTGGGAACCACCGCGGAGGCCACGGAATGCTGGCATCCCTCATCCCGGAGCTGTGGCTGTATTTGGGATGGGATGGATCACCATTTCACATCTCAGCCCTCAGCCCTGGGTCGTTGGTGGATCGGTCCCCCATTCCATGTCCCGCCCCTCATACCAGGATCCCTAATATTTTGGGGTGGGATGGAACCCCTGTCCCTCATCCCACCCCCATCCCCGACCCGGCTGTCCGCATGGAACCCCGAAATCCCCGGGCGAGCGAGCCCCGGGAGCGCCGCCGCTCCTCGCATCCCGCCGGCACCGCGCCACGATGATGCCGGCGGGATGCAATTCCGGATCGCTCCGGGGAACCGGGCAGGAAAAGCTTTTCATCCCAAATCCATATTGTTCGCACCCAGCGGGGCGACCATTCAGCCTCCCACCAGGCGCAGGGTTGGGTTTCCAGCCGGAAATTTCCGTCCGAAGGTACAAAAAGTCATATTTGGCCCCAAAAAATAAAGGGGGGGGGGGGAGAGAAAAAATTCCTCGTCCTCCTTCCCGCGCGTTGGGGCTCTCCAAATATTTATGTGGATCCAAAGGGGTCCCGAGGGAACAAAGCACGGACACGGCGCGGCCCCCCCGAACAATGGGGCCGGATATTTTCTGATGTGAGCGGAGCCGCGGCCGGAGCCGGATCATATCCGGCCTGCCCGGGACCGCACCGCACCAATCCCAGGGGTTTTAGGGAAAAAGACTTTTTTTTTAAAAAAAGGATTAATTTATTTTTAAGGGAAAACCTAGGATTTTCTGTAAAAAGGTAGTTGTTGGATTTTTTTCCTTTTTTATTTGCAGAAGGGCTTTTCGGAAAAAGAAAGGCTTTTGTAAAAAATTATTTTATATCTTGAGGAAAAGAGTTTTGGAGGAAAAAAAAAGGGTTTTTTCCTTGGAATAAGGTACCTTAAAAAAAAACACAACCCTTTGAGGGGAGAAAGGGGGTTTGGGGAAAAAGAGAAGGTGCTTTTTTTTTTTTAAATAAGGATTTTTAAATTTTTTTTTTTTAGAAGAAGGCACTTTTTCCAGAGGAAAAAAAAGGCGCTTTTTGTTTTAAGTGGGCTTTGTTAAGAAAAAGCTTTGGGGGGAAAAAGGACGCTTTTTTCCTCGGAAAAAAACAGGCTTTCTAGAGAAAAAAGTGCTTTTAAAGAAACAAAATAGCCGATTTTTTTTACAGGAAAAAAGGCAGAAAAAGGACTAGAGCTCTACAAAGAAATTCTCCACATTCTTCAAGAAAAAATGGGTCTGAGAAAAATGCTGGGTTTTTTTTTGGGGGGGGGGGAATAAGGAGTTTTTTTAAAAAGATGCTTTTCTTAAGAATAAAAATACTTTTTCTTGAAGAAAAAAGTACATTTTTTGGAGAAAGACTTTTAAAAAAACCGAACAAAACTTATTCTTGGGAATTAAAAGGTTTTTGGAGACAAAAAAGTGGGTTTTGGTGAGAAAAATAAAACCAAAAAGGCTTTAATAGGAAAAACTGGGGAAAAAAGTGCTTTTTGTTTAAGATTTTTTTTTTTGAGGAAAAAGAAACCTCGAGGTAAAAAGGGGTTTCTTTGGGGAAAAAACCTTTTGTAGGAAAAAAGTGTTCTTTTCTTTACAGGAAAAGGGGTTTTTGGAATAAAACTGGTGCTTTGAGGAAAAAGAGGAGCTTTTCTGGGGGGAAAACATGCCTTTTTTGGAAAGAAGGGCCTTTTTTTGAGGAAAAAGGGCTGCTTTTGGAGGAAAGAGAAGGCTTTTGTTTGAGGAAAATATGCCCTTTCTGAGAAAAAGAGGCTTTTTTGGGGTACAAAGGTCTTTTTGGGGGGTAAAATTCTGACTTTTTCTGAGATCTGGGCTCCAGATCCTTGGACTCCAGATCGCACTGGACTGGTCCCCAGGTGCCGTCGTGTCCTTTCCCTAACAGAGTCCAGGGCTTCAGTGTCCCTCTAAGGCACCGAGGCATCGCCATCCATCCCTCCTATCTCTTCCATGCACATCCCGGGATGCAGAGATCACTGCCAGGACCCCAAACACGCCCCCTGTGCCCCCAGAGCTCCCTCCCAGCACCCCTGATCCAAGCCAGGAACGGTCAGAAAAGCCATGGCCAAGGTTACATAAATATTCCAATCTGCCTTTGGGGGTTTATTCCATTTATTTGCCATGGATTTGGGTACTTTTCCGAAGGAAATCTCACCCTGATGTGGTCTGTTCATCCCATCCCAGCCCCCCCAGTTTTTCTGGATGCTCCAAATTGGCCTTTTTTGCACAATTTTTCTGGTCTTAGAGTGCTTTGGGGTTGGTTGGGGTTTTTTTTTGGTTTTTTTTTTTGTTTTTGTTTGTTTGTTTGGGTTTTTTTGCGATCACCCTTTGTTTTTCCTCCCAAATCTTCTGTTTTCTGCTCCCAGAATAGGAATTACAATTTCCATCCACTTGGTGTCAGCTCCGGCCCCACCATCTGTCCGTCCATCCCAAACCACCCCAACCCCACTGGCACTGGCTGTTTTGGGGGATCCATTAACTTCCCTGCAGTTAAAATCCTTGATTTACCAGCAATAAAAATGATCAGCCCGTGATTATCCTTCGGGATCCATAAAGGAATTCAGCCCGTTTCCCAGCTGGAATCCTGCTGGGTGCCAGATCAGCCCTGGGAATCCACTACCTTGTAGAGCTTTAAACCTGCACCATCGTTGGGTTAATTAAACCTCCCAGTTAGTTTGGAAATGGATTAAACTCTGGGATGGATATTCTGAAAGGGAGCCACTGCTTTTGGTTCTGATGAGAATTTTTTTACTGGTGTGTTTAAAGCAGAATGAGCTGAAGGCTACTGGGACATTGAGTGAATGTAGTGTCTGGAATATTTAGTGCCTGGGGAATTTGGTTCCTGGAATATTTAGTGCCTGAGGAATTTAGCGTTGGGGTATTTAGCTCTGGGGCATTAAGCACCGGGACATTTATCTTCGGGGAATTTACTGTTGGGGCATTTAGCATTCAGGGAATTTAGTGCCTGGGGAATTTAGCACCGAAGCTTTTGGCTCCAGGATATTTAGTGTTGGTGCATTAAATACCAGGGCATTTAGCTCCGGGGAATTTAGTGCCTGGGGAATTTGGCATCGGGGCATTTGGCTCTGGGATATTTAGGATTGGTGCATTAAACATCAGGACACGGAGCCCTGGCGTATTTAGTGCCCGGGGATTTTAACACCAGGGCGTTGAGCTCCAGGACGTTTAGCTCCGGGGTGTTTGGCATTGGGGTATGTAGTGTTTAGGGAGCTGAGTGTTGGGGAATTTAGCTACGGAATATTTAGGAAAAGGGCACTAAGGATAGGGCCATTTTCCTGCAGGACACTGAGCCCTGGGGCACTGAACACCGGGACACTTAGCTCTCGGGGTTTAGTGTCGATGTATTCAGTATCTGGGGCATTTAGTGCCTGGAGTATTTAGGGCGGAGGCGTTTAGCAAAAGAGTGTTCAGAATTGGTGTTTCCCACCGACAAATTCAGCTCTGGGATATCTTACACTGGCTGGGACATCCTCACATCGGGGCATTCAGCATCTGTGCATAAAGCACCGGGGAACTCTGGGCAGAGGACATTGGGGTATTGAGCTCTGGGGTGTATAGGGTTGAGGCATCAAATATCAGGATGTTTAGCTCTGGGTATTTAGGGTTGGGGCATTAAACATTGGTGTGTTTAGCTCTGGAGTGTTTAGGGCTGGGACGTTCAGTATCAGTCCATAAAACATTGTGGCATTTAGGGAAGGGACTTTCAGTGCTGGTGCATTTGGCACGGGGGCATTAAGCATCGGGACAATCAGCTCTGGGGTATTTAGGGTTGGGATACTTAGCACTGGGGCATTTTGATCAACACATAAATCATCAATTGAGCTCTGAGGCACTTGGTGTTGGGGCTTTTAGCACTGGACTGTTAAGCATTGGGGCGTTCAGCCCTGGGGCTTTTAGGGTTGGGGCATTAGCAATGGGACATTGAGCTCCGGGGCATTAAAATGGGGGAATTTAGCCCTGGGCGTTTGGTATTGCTGCATAAAAGCATTGGTCATTAACACTGGTGTGTTTAATCCTGGGATATTTAGCCCCAGTGTCTAAAATTCTGGTGAATGTTGCACTGGGGCACTTGGCTCTGGGACATTAAACATGATGGTGTTTAACTCTGGGACATTAAACATCAGTGCATGAAATATTGGAGCATTTAGTGCTGAGTCATTAAGAATTAGTGCAATTAGCACCAGCTCATTTACCGCTGGGGCATCTAGATCAATGCATAAAGGGGAATTTAGCTCTGGGGTATTTAACATCAGGGCATTGAGCACTGGGGTGCTAAACATTGGGGCAAGTAACTTTGGGGCATTTATTGTTGGGGCATTGAGCACTGGGGCATTTAGGTCAGTGCTTAAAACAGTAATGAATTTAGCTCTGGGGCACTTGGTATTGGGGCATTAAACATGGGGGTGTTCAGCTCTGGGGTATTTAGTATTGGGACATGAAACCCTTGGGGTGTTTAACTCTTGGGTATTTAGTTTGGGGGCATTAAACTTTGGGATGTTTAGCTTTAGGGTACATAGTGTTGGGGTATTAAGAATGGAGGCGTTGCACCGGGGTATTCAGGGCTGGGCCATTAAAGTCAGGGTGTTTAGCTCAGGGTTTTTTTGGTGTTGGGGCATTTAACATTGGGGAGTTTAGGGCTGGATATTAAATACCAGTGTATTTAATATCCTTGCAGGTGCTGTTGTTCCCTGGATGCTGCACTGCAGAACACCCCTTGAGGCCCCATAGGAGCCTCAGAGAGGCCCCAGAGTTCACAGACACGAGGGATTTGCATTTCAGGGATTTTCTCTTGAAGGATTTTCACTTGGACCCAGACTCCCAGAGAAATCCCAGCTCCGGGTTGAGCTGGGATCTCTCACCCTATGAACTTGCTCCCAGTGCACCCAGTCCAGTGCTTTGGATTTCCTAAGTGCAAAAAAACCTTCCCCAGTGGAGTCTGAGCCTGGGAACATACCGGGAATCAGGGAGAGGGTGGGAATGCAGGGGAGGGGGTGGCAATGCCAGGGAGAGGGTGGGAATGCCAGAGAGAGGATGGGTATGCTGAGGAGAGGGTGATGATGCTTGGGAGAGGGTGGCAGCACTGCGGAGAGGGTGAGAATGTTGAGGAGAAGGTGGCAATGCCAAGGAGAGGGTGCCAGCACTGGAGAGAGGTGGGAATACCGGGGAGAAGGTGGGAGCGCTGGCGAGAGGGCGGGAATGCTGGAGAGAGGATGGGAATGCTGGGGAGAGAGTCGGAATGTTGAGGAGAGGGTGGCAATGCCAAGGAGAGGGTGTCAGCACTGGGGAGAGGGTGGGAATGCCGGGGAGAGGATGGAAATGTTTTGGAGAGGACGGAAATTATGGGAAGGGGGAAAGAGTGGCAATGCCAGGGAGAGGGGTGGCAGTGCTGGGGAAAGGCTGACAATTCCAGGCAGAGGGTGGAACTGTTGGGGAGAGGGTGGCAATGCCAAGGACAGGGTGGCATCTCTGGACACTGCACTGCTGGCCCCAGGGCCATGGATCTCCCCCACTACCTGCTTTTCCCTGGCTGGGGATGCTTGGGATGGTGTTGCCGCCCTCCTCCTCCTCGTCCTCCTCCTCCTCTGCCCCCCCTTCTCCTCCAGGCGGGAAGTGTCCGGCTCCGCTTGCGGGAAATGCAGCGGGTCCAGCAGAGAGCAGTGGTAACACACCGGCATCACACCACCTCCCTCCTGCCCACCCCGGCCTTTCCAGTAAATCTTAATTTCCCTGGAAAGAGAAAAGTGGAATTTGCCAAAAACTTTGGAGCTTAATTAAAAAAAACACCCCAGTTTTCCTGGTGGTGGAGGTGGAATGGGAGCGGACAGGGCTGGCAGAGAGATTTACAGGCTGAATCGAGACTGGTAATTGCAAAGAAAATAAAAAAAACAAAACCTCGTAAGAGCAAGAAAAAACCCCTTGTAAAAATAAATTATCAGCTTCTCTATTAAATTATTCTGCCCCGCTGGAGCGGGACGCCCGTGGCTTTTGATCCTCCCGCTGCCGTCCCGTTCCCAGCCCGCGGGACGGGGCCGAGGGGTCCCAGATGGTAATGGGCCCTGACAGCTTGGAAAAGCGAGACAGGCTCTTCGTTAATGAGCCCTAACGAAGCCAAGGGGCCCGACGAGCCCCGCGGCGGCTTCTGCTGAGCCGGCTGGGCTGGGAGCACCGGGGTGATGCCCCGGCGCGGCGGCAGGGGCGAGGGGGGCCGGGAGGCACGGGTTCTGCTGCCTTCCTCCATCCCTCGTTCTTCCAGCGGGAAAAAAAATCATTAAAGAAAATTTAACGGGAGAAGCAGATTGGAGAGTAGGGGCTTGGGAGGCTTCTGCAAATGAGAGACGAGAGAGAAGAGAGGTGAGAGCTTGGCTTTCTATGAGCCTGCAATGCACCTGCAACCGGCTTGCAACCGGTTTGCAATGGATTTACACAAGGGAGTTGCAATGGGACAGAAACAGGTTTGCAATGGGTTTGCAGTTAGTTTACAATGAGTTTGCAAGTGGTTTGAAAAGGGCTTCAAAGGTCCCCAATGAAACAGCAAAGAGCTTGCAAAGGGTTTGCAATGAGTTACAAGGGGTTTGCAAGGGATTTGCAATGGTCTTGCAATGGGTTTACATTGATTTTGCAGGAAGTTTTCAATGGGTTTGCAAAAGGTTTGAAATGGGCTTTCAAGGTTCCCCATGAGTTTACAACGGGCCTCCAGGTTTTGCAAGAGGTTTGCAGTAGGTTCACAATGGTCTTGAAAGGGATTTGCAAGGGGTTTACAATGGGCTTGCAATAGCCTTGCAATGAGCTTGCAATGGGCTTGCAAGGGGATTGTAAGGGGTTTGCAATGAGCTTGCAATAGGCTTACAAGGGGTTTGCAGTAGGCCTTTGACTGGAATACAATGGGTTTGCAACAGGCTCACAAGGAGTTTACAATTCACTAGCAACGGGTTTGCAATGGATTTGCAAAGGCCTTCTCTCCACATGGGCGCATCCCAGGAATCCGAACCCCAGACCTGACATTTGTAACTCATCCTGGGGAGCCTCCTGGCTGTGCTGTTCCCATTCTCCCAGGGCTGCTCCTGGATCCAGTCCATCCCGGGAAAGGATTTATCCCCCTATCCCACCCTGGGCTTCGCGATTTAAGGAGAAGCAGCTGCCCGGGTGGGAGATCAAAGATCCCACTGGAACCCCGGGAGGGTGGAAAATCCCTGCAGCCCCAGCGGGGAGGATCCGGAGGGCTCTGGCTGCGTGGGGCTGTGGTGGTGACGCGCGGGACGGGGCCATGACGGAAGCCCTGGAGCCTCTGTGTAACTGGAACCAGAAGGGAGGGGAGTCCAGGCTGGGAAATCAGCCGGGGGAGGTTGGGAGCAGCAGGGTTTCTTTGATCCCGGCCTCGCTTCCAGGCTTCCTCCTTCCCTTGCTGCTGGGATTGCAAGGGGCTTGGGATAGGCTTACAAGGAGCTTGCAACAGGGCTGAGGTGGGCTGGGAATGAGCTTGCAAGGGCCTTACAATGGGCGTACAGTGAACTTGCAATGCGTTTACAGGGGGCTTGCAACAGGCTTGCAAGGGACTTGTAGTAGGTTTACAATGAGCTTGCAACTGTCTTGCAATGAGATTACAACGGGCAGTGGGCAGAGGGCTCGCAATGAGCTTGCAAGGGACTTACAACGGGCTTGTAACTTGTTTACAGCGGGCTTGCAGTGGGTTAGCAAGTGGTTTGCAACAGGTTTGTGACAGACTTTATAGCCTTACAATGGGTTTACAATGGGCTTGCCATTGGAGTAGGACAGAAATTAAAGTAATAAGTTCTTTCAGTCTCTGTCATGGATCTGTAACACAGAGAGAGGAAACCAGCTGCTACACCTGCCCAGATCATCTCCTTCCCAATGTTTATCCCATGAAAATGTCAACATAAACCCATCCTGGACCTTGTTGGATGAGCAATCTCACACCAATTAAACAAATGTGCATGGCTTTGAGTTGGAGAGCTGAAAATATTCCATATTTGTGCTTCTTTTTCTCTTACTGGGGCTACTCTACTGGTGAAATTTCAATTCCTTTGGAGGTTTTCCCTATTTACAGTGGGATCTGAGGGTGTTTTTGGTTCCCATTTTGCACTGGGGAGGGTGTTCAGTATCACCCCTTGAAAAAAATTACACATATCAAGGCCCAAACTGCAGCAGATCAGGAATGGAAATGCCTTTTGCTGGAAATCTGGCTCTTTGCAATCCCAAATCTTGGAGCAAGATGCCAAGATGAAAACCCAGAGGAGGGATTGCTTTGGGATGGGGTTGGAAAAGACATTGCACAACTGGTCTGAGGAGTTTCCAGCCCATCCCAACCTCTTGGTTTCATCCCTGTGATCCTAAATAAGGGAAGAAGAGTCAGGTCAGAGGATTTTCACCCACGTTGATGATTCATCCGACCCCACAACCAGTCCAGTCACCCGTGGGTATGTGGGAACCTCTGGCGTGGGCTTGTACCCTTGGAGAAACCTCCTGGAGAACTTGCTTCTGGTGTTTTGAGTTGTCCTAGGAGGAGGAAAGATGTTATCACTGGTAAATCCTGGGGAACTCATCTGGGTTGCTTCCCTCCAGACAGGAATGTCCTCCAAATCAACCCAAGGAGGAGAAAATGCAGGGAAACCCCACTGTCTTACAGCAAAATACTCCTTGTACTTGTGTTGTGATGAGGATGTAAAGCTGTAAACCCCCCAAATTCTTGGTGGATCAGCACCGTTTTGGGAAGGAAATGGATCTGTGGGTTTTCCCTGTGGATCCAGGGTGCTTTTCCCTCTACACCAGCAGCGAGCAGTGATTTGACGCCTTCTGCACACTCCTTACCATGGCTTGGGACATGTGATGATGTTTTGGTGCTGCTGGAGACACTTCCCAGCCCCTTAACAAGCTCCTGGGAATCTCCCAGGGAGGTGTTTTCCTTGATAAACCACCAAAATTTGCAAAAATTCAATTTTCTTGAGCAGGGATGAAGTGCTGCTGCTGATTAACAATGAACTGGGACCTTTTGAAGCACCCCAGGAATTTTCTTGGCCATCCCGCCCTTGGAATGGAGAGCTTCAATCCCACATTCGTCTGTTTATAATTTGGGCATGATCACCTCCAAAATCTTTGCACACCAAGATTTGGCTCTGATGAAGATGCTACAAATGTGGTAGAGTTGCTCATTATTGGGAATTTCTCTTCAGTTAACCCCTTGGATGGTCTCACCACCCACTGGAAGTGATCCGCCTGGATCTTGGGAATGATGGCAAAGAAAAACAAGCAGGGTGAGGTTAGGGTTATTTGTCATGGGAGTGAGTCAGGCCCTGCATCACCTGGACTGGCAGAGAGTGGGTCTGGATTCTGACAGTCACGGGGGTTTGGGATGTGAGCTGGGCTCTGTGGGCTGTTCAGGCTGGTGTTGGCACCGAGGACAAAATTGGCTGGAAATTGGTCTCTTTTGACCAAATCTTGAGTCTTGGAATGGGTGACCAAATGTCAGAGCTGCCTTCAGCCTGATTCCACTTTCCTTTTGGGGCACATCTGGCAATTTTGGGACAGAAAAAGTGAGATGTCACCTCCAGCTGCTCTACCCACATGTACCTGATGTGCTTTAGTTTTGGCTTTTTGCTCTGAGAAGTTCATGGATGATGCCCTGCTGTTCTTCCCATGTCTCCTTTGACATGGGATGCAGATGGGACCGTGCAGCTCCAGCCTGTCCAGCCAGATGGTTTTGAGGCACTTTGAGGTCACTGACACAAAGTCTTCCACCAGCTCAAACCCTCCTCATTGCTTTGTCAGGGGATGTGGGGACGAAGAGCTGCCTTGGTTTCTCTGGGATCAACTCTTCTTGCTCATTTTGCCCAGAGCTGACCTGGTCCTGCTTGAGTTTCTCCTCCAGCTTTGCTTTCTCGCTGATATGAAACCCACATGGGACACAAAGCCTCCCCACCCTCCTCACATCGGGTGCAAGCAAGAGCCAGGAATGTGCAAAGTTCCAAATGAATGAACACCTCCAATTTGGCCTTACCTCCAGCATTTGCTCCAGCTCCTCCTTTTCATGGCTCTGCTTCTCCAGCCCAGCCTCGTTGCTTCTCTTGCAGGACCTTCATCCCCTGCCCTCCCCAAGACCTTCACCTCCAGTTCACACCAAGAGCTGCCGGGGTCAGACACATGATCCCAGGTGAGATCCTATTCCCACCATGGATCCCATGGGGTCACATCCTCCCTCTCTTCTTTCCTGGCCTGTGATTATTTGTCTACCCCTTGGCTTCTTCCTTTTCCCACCCTTTGAAAGAGTGTTTTTGCTTCCTTTTGAGTAATCCTGGAGTTCCTGCTTTCTCCAGTTGAAGAGGTGAGTAATGTAGGGTTGGATGTACCCTACATGAGAGGTATGCGAGAGGAAAAGTTGGGATAACAACCAGACTGTCTCCTCTGACCAGGAGAAGTCACAGATCTCCTTGAGGAATGAGACGTTAGCAGCGTGGCCAGTCAAGACACTCAGGCCTTGGGCTGGTGTCATCTCCTTGGGACATTGTGGCCAGCAGGGACCCTCACAGGTCTAGTGAAACAGGAGAAGGGCCAGTGTAGGGTCACCAGGACTCCCAAGCCAGCACATGTTGGGAGATGTGGGGGAGCTGGGCTGGGATGTGGTGAGGAAGAGGAGGGTGTTCCCCTGGAACAGAGCCAATCCTGCTGGAAAGTGTCCTGTTCCTGGAAGTGCCTGAGGCCAGGTTGGAGCAACCTGGGATAGTGGAAAGTGCCCCTTGCCCATGGCAGGGGATGGAACAAGATGGGCTTTATGGTCCCTCCCAACCCAAACCAGACTGGGGTTCTATTCTAGTAAAATTCAAATCTACCTCAATTCCACACTCCAAAACACAATTTCCATAACATGGGGCAGCACAAGCCCTGCAGATCCCCAAATTCCCCCCTTTGCAGCCTCCTTCCCTTCTTTGCGTTTTATAACTGGGGTAACCTCCAACAAAAACCCGGGGAATTATTTCAGCTCAACAGGTCGGAAAGAGGCCAAGACGCTGGAGGAGCTGTCGCGTTGGATTTTCCAGCCCTTTGCACCAGCAGGAGAAATTTAATGTAAATAAACCCCCACTTCCACCCTATAGCACGGCCTCAGTATGCATCAGAGCAACACCCAGCACCCACGTCCCCATCTGGCTTGGCATGAAAATCCATGGCAAATGTGTTCACTGAGAGGTTTTTTCCTCCTAAATCCTTCCCGGCAGAGTTTTCTGGGAGGCGATTCAGCATGGATTAACATTTTAGCATCGGGAATACGTGGAAGGGGAAGATGCCCAATGGACTGGCTTCATCTTGATATTTCAAATGAAGAAAAAAGGGGGATTTTGGGGTATTTATGATTTTTGTCGTCCTGGGGAGGCGAGGTTTAACTCCCCCAAGCTGAGCTATCCCAGGGATTGAAAATTATATATATATATAATCTCTCTTTGTAAAAATACAAATTTATTTATGTTTTAATATATTAATTTCTATATGAATAAAATTATAGAAAATATATATTCTATATAATGTACAAAATGTATTTAATATATTACTATATATATATATATATATATGTGGAGAGAGAGGGAGTGTTATGTATATATTTCTATAAAATATAAATATATAAATTACAACCTCTTTTCCCTGCAAAGGAGCTGACTTGGAAGAGGAGAATCCAGCCTCAAGCTCAGCTGCCTCCAGCGTAATCCCCCGTCAGCTCCTAACAAAGAATAGCCCCATTATTAATTAAACAGTGAAATTAAACTATAGACGCCTGAAAATATTTCCTGCTGGGGCACGTGCCCCCAAATCCCATAGCCAGGTTTATGGGAATCTCAATCCCTAACATTGCCCTCAGTCAGCCTCCTGCAGCTTTTAGGCTCAGTTTTTGGGGGTTTAAGGGGAAATAAGTGTTTGTTCCTGCCTGGAAATCAGTAAGCGTGTCCGGGAATGGGAGTGAATGCTAAAAATCCACCCAAATATGAGAAAGAATCTCCAGAAACAGGAATGAATGCTAAAAATCCATCAAAATTTTAGTTTTCCAAAGTAAATTGGAGCCTCTAGAGAGAAGTAATGAGAAGTTGCAGCTTTTTGAGTTTAAGCAAAGCATTAAACATAAATTAATCCCTATTTTACCTGTTAAGATGCCCCCAAACCCCCTTTCTTTCATAGCCAGGGACCCCTCTTCAGGTTTGGATGCAGGAGGCTCCATGTTTGGAAAAAGACACCCTAAGATTGCAAAATGAGGTGGTAAATCTGCAAAAGGAGGTCTCAGATTTGCAAAAAGGAGTCCCAGACCTGTAAAAAGTCACCCCAGATTTAAGAAAAGGCACCTCAGGTTCAAAAAATGGAGTCCCAACCTTGCAAAAAGGGATTTCAAGCAAAAGAAAAATCCCCCCAGGAAGAGGAGCCCTGATTTCCAAAAAGGCCCCACAAATTTAAGAACTGTACCCAAGTTCCTGAAAATGGGTCCAAGGTTTGCAAAAAGGGGTCCCTGATTTGCAGAACTGGACACCAGAGCTGCAAAAAGGGCCCCCAGATTAAGAAAACTAGATCCCAGGTTTGCTAATAGGGGTCCCAGGTTTAAGACAAGCCCCCAAGTTTCAGAAAATGAGCCCTGATGGCCAAAAAACCCTCCTCAGGTTTAAGAAAAGGTGCTCCAAGTTCACAAAGTGGGGTTCTGTGGCTGCAAAATGTGTTTTTGATTTGGTCAATGAGGTTCCAGGGTTACAAGAAGACACCCCAGGTTCCCAAAAAGGGGTCCTGGGTTTAAGAAAGGTAACCCTAAGTTTAACAAAATGAGTCCTGATTCACAATCCTCCTCCCCAAATGTGAGAAAAGTCCATGTTCCAAAAAAGGCCTTCCAGGGTTGAAAAAAGACACTTCAGGTTTCCTAAAAGGGATACCAGAATCCCTAAAAGGGATCCCAGGTTCCTAAAAAGGGTCTCAGGTTTTAAAAAAGGAGCCCTGATTCACTAAAAGGGCCCCCAAATTTAAGAAAAGTTCTGGAGGTTTCCCATAAAGGACCCCAAATTCTCCAAAGGGCATCCCAAGTTCCCAAAAAGGGGTTTGCAGAAAGCCCCCCCAAATTCAATGAAAGACACCCTAAATTCCCGAGATGGGGCTCAGTGTTTGCACCAGTGGGGTCCTGGTTTCCAAAAGCGGCCCCAAATTCCCACAGATGCCCCCCAGATTTAAGAAAATGCTCTCCAGATTTGCATGTCAGAGTCCAAGAGTCCCAGATCCCGGATGGAATTCCCACTCTTTTGCATGTGGGAATTGCCCTTGTACCCTCAAATGGACATTACGCTTCCCAAAGCTGAGTTTTGGGAAATGATGGAGCTGGCAGCAACCCCTGGGGCTCAGGGGTGAGATTTCCCTGGATAATCCTCTAATTCCTTGAGCCCCGTGCTCCAGTGCAGCAAAAACCTGGGGGAAAAGCAGCAAAAATCCCTGTTTGGAGAAGAAAAGGTTTTGTCAGGGCTGGTTGTGCCCCAAAATCTGCATGATCTCCAAAAGTGGAACTTAGGGGCTCCCTCCCCAGAGTTAAACGTGAAATTGCAATGGGGGGGATTGTAGGGGAGGGTCTCCCATGAACCCTTTCTTGGGGATGGAGTCTCACAGGAAAATAATTTTTGAAGCATTGGGATCCCTCCAAATTTTTGCAGCTCAAAATCCCCTGTTGGGGGTCTCCTGTAGGATTGGGGTTCCCCAAACCACCAATTTTGCACTCCTGAGACCTCCCCAAAGACTAATTTTAGCAGCGTGGGGTGCCCCAACCAACCAATTTCTCCCCCAGGAGACCCCATTTTCCATCTCAGGTTTCCCCACGAGATTTGTATTTTCAGCACCATTGGAGTCATCCAAAAATTCACTTTCCCAGCCCGACATTCCCCAATAAACCAATTTTTACAGCACTGTGCCCCCCAATAAATCTCTTTTTTCTAGTGTGTTGTTCCCCAGGAACCTGTCCCCCTTGGGGGGTCCCCACAGAGCTCCATCTTTGCAGCCCCCAAAATGTTTCATCAAAGATAAACCCAGCCTAAAGATAAACCCAGCCTAAAATAACCATCCCCTTCTTGTGCCCCCAAAACCCTTTGTTTTCCACTCCCCATCACCCAGGGGTCCACTGTCTGCAGTAATAATAATGATATTAATAACAACAACAATAACAATTAATCAATGATAATTTTAGTTATTTGAGAACTGTTTCATTTACTGGTTTAAATGGGTTTTTAACTGGATTTTTTCCTGTATTTTATTAACCTCAAAAGGTAACATCCTCAGGATTGGAAGTGGCAGATGGAAAATGCCCCTTTAAAGCTGGTTGTCCTGAAAAATGTTTGGAAAAAGGGAAAACGTAGTGTTTTAGTGGCAGAATAAAGGGGAAAAGATAAATAATCTGAAAATGAAGGAATAGAGAAGGAAAATAATGTGGAAGTCAAACACTGTAAAAGGTAATGAAGGGAAATGAAAATAATGAAAAAAAAACAGGGAAAAAGGAATAAATGCAGGAGGGTAAAAATGGGAATAGGGAGAGAAAGAATAGAAAAGCAAAATAATGAGAAAATAAAGCCAGGAAAAGAAGGATAAAATCACATGGAAGCAGAAAGATACCAAAGGAAGAAGAAAAATAGTATAAAATAATAAAAAAGGAATAATGAAAGAATAAAACCGCAAAATAATGCAGAGTAAAGTGATAATAAATTAATTACAAATGGAAATGCACAAATAAAGTAGTAAAATGGATAAAAAGGGAAAAGAATGGAAATCAAAAAGAATATAAAAATGAGAAGAATATAGGAATGAAATAATGTAAAAATAAAAGAATAGAAGTGTAAAAGTATATAAAATACGAGTTAAACCCAGAAGAATATAAAAATGAATTATACAAAATAAAATAATATAAAAATTATTAAAAAGGTAATAGAAAAATATTATAAATGAATAAAAATCTAGTAAAAACAATATAGAATGAATGAGAAATGAACGAATATTAGCAAACTAACAGAAATTAAAACAATATTAAAAATTATTAACAGTAAAAGACTAAAATTAAAATAATATAAAGCTGAAAATTATAAAAATAACAATACACCCAAAGAATATTTAAATAAATATATAGAAAATAAGTAACATTAAAAACTGAAATAAAACAATCCCAACTCCGAGCGCATTAAAACCCAGGGCAGTAAAACTGAACCCTACACAAGAATTCCATTAATTAGATTTATTATTTCCCTGTTCCCCCTCCGCGCTCCCAGGACATCGCTTTCCCGGGAAGGGAATTCTGGGGGGGGGGGGGGAAGGACTTGGCGCTGGAGCGGATCAGGAGCGCTCACACCTCCTCCTGCTCTTCTTCCTCCTCTTCTTCCTCCTTCTCTTTTCCTCTTTTCCCTCCTTTTCCTCCTCCTCCTCCTCTTCCTCCTCCTCCTCCTCCTCCTCCTCCTCCCCGCGGGGGTTCCCGGCCCTTTGTTCCCCCCACAAAGCCACATCCCGCAGTCAATAGCACCGGGAGGGGTTTTTTTGCGTTTCCTACATTAAATAAACACTTTTTTTTCCCACCTTTCTGGAATTTTCCTGCCCCGGGAATGGCCTCAGCCGGGATTCATTTGATTGCTTTTTATTTTATTATTTTTTAGTTTGTTCTCCGGCTGTTCCAGGAAGAGGAAAACAACCCGTGCAGGCACCAAGCCCCCAGCATATCCCTGGGCGGGGAATCAGGACCCAAAAATACCTGGAAAAAAATTCCATCGTGGATTAAACTTGTTAGAAGAGGCTTTTCCTCCAAAAAATGCGGATTTGGGGATTCGGGAGGATGCTGCTGTTCCTGCATCCCTGCCCACATCACCTGTGGTACCCACTGCTGGTGGGATGCTGGAGGCACATCCCAAATAAACCTTTGCCTGTGGATTGACCTCTCTTAAATGATGGAAAACGTTCCTCCAGAAGTCACAATTCCTCTCCTTGGTGGAGTTTAAGAGGGAAATCTGGGTAAGACACTGAAAATCTGCCCCCAAAAGTCACGATTTCCCTTCTTGGTGGTATCTAAGGGGAAATTTTGGAGAAATTGTGGAAAATCCACTCCAAAATGTCACAATTTCTCCCCTCAGTGGGATCTGAAGGGGAAATTTTGGAAATAATTTGGCCGATCTTCACCAAAAAACTCAGTTTCCTCCTCAGTGTTATTTAAAGAGGAAATTGTGGAAAAGCTGTGGAAAATTCTCCCAAAAATATTACAGTTTCTGTGAGTTTTCCAGCGGGATTTAAGGGCTCACAGACAGTTCCATGACCGTCACAAGTTTGCGTGCTCTCAGCCTCTCTCTAGGCTGTTCAGTCCCTGGATCAGGCTTTCCTAAGGTATGGAAAATCCACCCCAAAAAGTCACATTTCCCACCCCTGGTAGAATTTAACGGGTGAAATTTTGGAAAAATTATTGAAAATATGTACAAAAAAATCCCAGTTTCTCCCCATCACATGGATTTAAAGGGGAAGTTTTGAAAAAATGATCGAAAATCCACCCCAAAAATCACCTCCTCCAGTGGAAGCTGAGGTTTTAAGGCTGGTGCTATCAGTGCCATGGCTCAGCCTTCTCTCCATCTGGGAGTTTTTGCTCCACTTTTCCTCGGGAAAAGAGACTGAAGGATGAAGAGGTTTCTCTGTGGGATTTGAAAGGTTAAAATATGGAGTTTAGGGAGTATTTATTGAGTATATTTTATTAATTCTGTTTATTTTAGTAATCTTGAGATAATATATTACTATTGAAAGACAGATAATTATTTGTTTCAATTTTATTCTATTCTATTATTCTATATTATATCATATATTTAGTGTATCTCATATATTATATCTTTATCATCTTTATTATCCTATATTACATTATTTTATCACATTATACTGTATTGCCATATATTTATTGTACAACATATCCCAGTGAATAAATATTGTATTTATATTATGAGTAGATGAATATTATTTTTATATGACATATCAATGTTATTTTTATATCATATATTAAATACAGATATAAATTTGCAACTTTCTAGTGAAAATGGCCCGCAACCCCCATATATTACTGTTTTTAAATATATTTTTGTGTCTTCCTCACACAAAAAAGACCCCAGACCCTCCATATATTTAAATTTATGTATAATTTTGTGGCCTTCTGCTGCAAAGCCAACCACAAACCCTCTCTCTACATTTGTATATAATTTTAGTTTTCTAGTGCAAAAAAGGACCCTCAAATCCCCCTTATTAATTTTTCTATAGACTTTCATGGCTTTCTAATGCAAAAATACCCTCAAAATATATTTTTTATCCAATTTTGCAACTTCCAAGTAGAAAAATGACCTCAAACCACCTTATATATATTTTTAATTATAATCATATTTTTTCAGCTTTTTAATGCAAAAAAGACTCTAAAACCTCCATGCATGTATTTTATTGTGGCTTTCTTGTGAAAAAATCCCAGTTAACTTCTAAACAGATATATTTACACCTAATTTTGCAGCTTCTTAATGCCAAACCCACCCAAATCCTCCTATATATTAATATATAATAAATATGTTATTATATATTTATAATAGTCATGTGTCTGAGCATCTCAGACCATCGTTCCACGTGGGTACCAGCTCCTGCCGCATGCCAAACCAGCATCCTCAAGATTCTTCTTCATAGGGAAAACGCCCCTGCAAGGCCTAATACCCACAGCCCAGGAACAAAACCCTTCCACTGTTCCCTGGTATCCCAGATCCTGATGTCAATCCATTTTTGGTGGATGCAAAATGATAATTTCCCCCAAATTTTTGGAAATTTTGATTTTTTTGACAAAATCCTCCATGCAGAAACATAGTTATTATAATTTTTGGGGGGTTTTTTTGGGTTTTTTTTGTTCTCTCTCCCAAATTTATTTTCCCACCTTCTGGGGAAACTAATTTTCAGGATTTGGAGGGAGAATAAATGATGGTTTGTGGCTATAAACCCCACAAATGTGATGGTTTTATTCACCAGGACATGAATTTTTCAAGTGGGTGATGCAGGAATTCACTGATTTGGAGCCTCGATGGAAAATTACCGCTGGGCAAACAAAGAAATCTGGGATTTGGGAATAAACAGGCGGGCCAGGAAGCTGGGAGGAAACCTCGGGCAGGGGAAGGGAAGAGAGAGAAAAGCTCCCACCGCAGGGGGCAGCGAAAATAACCCTGGGGGGCCGGCGCGTGGGAAAGGGGTTTCGGTCCTTGTCGGAGGGACCCCAATTCTGGGATTCCACAGTGTGGGGGCAAATCTCAGCTCCAGACCAGGGGGGGTCAGGCCTACACCCCCTGATCCCGTGTTTGGGGGAGGGTTGGGAATTCCAGGGGCAAAGGGAATAAACCTTTCCCTCAGTTTATTTGGCCTCATGGCTCTTTGTGAATGGCAGGTGTGCAAGGCAGGGAGTGTGCAAGGCAGGGAGTGTGCAAGAGAAAGAGGAATATGGAAGGGAGGGAATTTGGAAGGGAATGAGGAGTGTGAAAGGGAATGGGGAGTGTGGAAGGGAATGGGGAGTGTGGAAGGGGGAGCACGTATGAAGGAAACAAATGAGCAAGGGAAGCGAGTGTGCACAAGCAACAAGTGTGCAAGGAGAACAATCCTAGAAGGGCACCAAGCTGCAGAGGGCCTGAGTGTGCAAGGGGAGTGCACAAGCAAAAACTGAGACTGGAAAAGGACCAGGTGTGGAGGGGGTGTGAGCACAGAGGGAGAGCGAGTGGGAAAAGGGCAAGGGCATGTTGGAACAAACACATGGGAACAAGTGTGCAAAGGTAACCAGTGCTCCAGGGGAGCAAATTTGCAAAAGGAACAAGCATGGAAGGGGAGCGTGTGTGTGCGGTGTGCACGGGGAGCAGGAATGCCATGAGAGGGAGTGTGAACAGGGGAGCAAGGGAACAAGTGTGCAAGGGGAAGAGGCTTGGAATGGGAGCAAGTGTGCAAAGGGAGCAAATGCAGAGGGACCTGAGCAGGAAGTGAGTGTGTGAAGAGTGAGTGTATAAAGGGGCGAGTGTGAGCAGGGAGTGAGTGTGAGCAGGAGTGTGAAAGGGCCCCTGTGTGAGGGGCTGTGAGGCAGCAAGGCCGTGCAATGCCAGCCTCCATCCCCGGCTACCATACCCAGCATTCCCATTTCCTTTAGGTTGTCCCAGTCCTGCAGAAAGGAAATTCCAAAATATGTCCAGCAGAAAAAGGACCTTGAGCTGGATGAGCTTCCAGCACCCATACCTGGCACCCATGGCTTGGGGGCTGGGAGCATTTGAAAGGTTTTTTGGGAGCAAGTTCCCTAAATCTGGCTCCTGAGCGAGCAGCTGGGATGTGGGAATGTTGGAGGATACAGGAGCTGGGAGACACCTCAGCCCAGTGAGTGTTGCCAGGGACCATGACCCTAAGGAAAGGGCTTGGACACAATGCTGCTCCCCAGTCCTGGGGGATTTTTTCTATCATCCATCTCTGGAGCATCCCAAAAAATGGGCAAAGAGGGGATGAGAAGGAAGGGAGGAGGCAGCTACTGGGCAAGACAGTGCCTATCGCCCGCATCAGGCTGGCACACGCCTACCCCGCCCTTGTGCAAGGGCTTGGAATGAGGAAGGAAGCTCCTGCTCCTGCTCCTGCTCCTGCTCCTGCTGCTCCCACAGCCTGGAAGTGCCTCTGAACCCTGGCTGGGACCTCACCCCAAAATCCGACCCCACTTCACAGTGACCTGTCCCCTGGTGTCCCCAGTGTGGGATCCCTTGGTGGGACCCTGCTGAAATGGTGCTCCAGGACATCAGCCCATGGTCACCCCATGGAATGTCCTTTATTCCTCCATGGAATATCCTTCACCCTGTGGAGGTCCTTTACCCTGCAGATATTCCTCATTGCCTGAACTTCCTTCACTCCACAGGTATTCTTCCCCCATGGATGTCCTTGACACTACATGTGTCCTTCACTCTGCAGGTGTCCTTGATCCTACGGATATCCTTCACCCCATGGATGTTCTTCAGAGATGTCCTGCATTCCATGTATGTCCTTCACTCATGGATATTCTTCACCCCAGAGATGTCCTTCACCCCACAATCTCCTTTATCCCCCATGGTTCCCCCATTCCACTGGAAAATGGTGCCTATCCATGTCATGAGCTTCCCTGGACTCAGCCTTTGCTTGGATCCAGAGCAATGCTTCCTAAGCCAGCCTTGATTCCTGCAACACGCAGCAACAAGCCCTGACCTGACCCCACCTCCCAAATTTTGGGGCTCCGGTGGCCAAGCAGGGCAGGTCCCAGCAGCTCCAGGCCGGGGCAGTTTTCGGAGGGTGTTGCCAGGATTTGACCTTGGGTTTGGGAAGGCAGTTTTTTGGCTGACCCACATATTTGGGAGGTCCGTGGGAAATGGGGATGAAGCCCTAAAATGCTGACCCCCCTCAATGAGCCAGGAAATGTGGAAAAGAGGGAAAAATCCATCTGAAATCCCAGGTTGGGGAACACAGAGTGAAATTGAAAAGCCGCAGGAATTTCAGAAACTGAAAAGTGTGGAAGGGATCAAAGTGGCTGTGTGGGAATGGGCAAGCCCCAGCAAGATCCGGGGTGACCTCGCTTTGACATTCCCAAAAATTTGGATCCATCCTGCTGTCATTGCTCATCATCCCGGCGTGCATTGCTGAACCCCTTTGCTCCCAAAATTGTGGCTTGAAGCACCCGAGGAACCTTGATGGGGGATGTTTTCGGACTTTATGGGATGTTCTGGGCATCCCCCAATCCCACTGGGATGGTTGCAGCCGGGCCGGTTCCCCGGCATGCCGGGACGTGCTGGGAAGCACTTTTCGAGCATTTTCCTATCTCCTTCTTATGCAAAGAATTCAGTGCTAAAAACCAGTGCCGGGGGCTTTGCCCTGTCTCCATCCCACCCTTCCCACAGGATGTGGCAGAGCTTTTGTCCATGGGGGCTGGTTTTTGGGATTACATGGGAATTGCATAGGAATAACATGGGCTTTTGTGGGATGATTGCATTCAATTTCATCATCTTGCATGGGATTGCATGGATTACATGGGAATTGTATGGGATAATTGCATGGGAGGGTTACAGGTTATTTAATGGGATTCCTTGTGGTGATTGTATGGGAATTGCATGGTTGGTTGCATGGTATTTAATGGAATTTCATGGGGTGATTGCTTGGGTTTGCATGGGATTCCATGGGATGATTGAATGGGACTCCTTGGCATGACTGAATGGGATTATTGGTGGGATTACACAGATTCCAGCATTTCATCATGTGAATTCATAGGACTACATGGGATTGCATTAGATTCCTCTGGGATTGCATGGAATTCCACAGGATTGCACGGGATTGCACGGGATTGCACAGGATTGCATGGGAAGGGAAGCATGGGAACATGGCAGGAGATGCTCATGTGGATGGTGGATTGGAGGACATGGGACCAAGGTGCAGGGGGATTTCTGGGACAGAGCCAGGCACTGCTGGCCACCCTTCGGCACATCCTCAGGGCTTTCACTTGCCCCCATCCTATTTACATCCCTGGGAATGGGGAAGGAAAATCCACCTACAGAGGTACCAGAGCCAGTTTGGCCGTCAGTGAATCCCAGACCTGTTGGAGCCTCAAATTTGGGTTTAGAATCCTTAAACCTGCAGAACGCCTGGATATGGCACAAAAAGGCTTTTGGCTTCTCCTTGGCCAAATCCAGCTGCAAAACCCCCCAAATATGGTAATTTCACGGCAAACAGCATTGATCCCTCTTTTTTTCCACAGCCAGACCATCCCCATCGTCCCCCATTTCTGGGGGGTCTGAGCCCCCCACTTTGTTGTCTCCACTTCCATCTAATGAGTGGAGCCTTCCCCTTTTCCTAATTAAATCCTGCTCATTAACCCGCAGGATTTAATTGCTCCCGACGAGGGGCAGCAGGGGCTGCATTTCCAATTTCCTCCCCTTAATTCTTTTAATTGGGAGAAGCAGGAGGATGGTGACCCAGCACCGCCAGAAAATCCACCCAGACCACAGGTTTTGGGAATATTTTCCATTGCTTCCATCCAACAGCTTTGTATCACTCCCAAAAATAGGGAGAATATCCCCAAATCCATGGAGAAAGGGTTGTAAGTGCTGTGTTGTCACTCCCATTGATGCTGACAGTAACAGCAACAACAAAACCAATATTATTATTATTATTATTATTATTTATTATTATTATTATTATATTGTTGATCCAACCTTTTATTCCAGATTATTTATAAAACAGGAAAAAAAATTTAATAAATCCCTGAGTTGACAGAGGCATTTTTGGTAAGGTTTGGGGATTTTTTGGAAGCAAGCCGTTGCTGTGGCTTTTCTTCTTCTCCCACTTGGAAAGGAGTTCATAATCTGCCTTCTGGGTTTTTTGGGAGCTGCTGAATCATGAGTTTGGGGAATGGGGTTATGGAGAGGGCGGGTGAGGCTGTGGAAGGTGGAGGGGTGTTGGAAGAACCTCACAAAAATTGAGTTTCATTGTCTTGGCTGGGTGCTATTCCCAAAAAATCCAATTGCATCATCCTGGAATGCTGACACCCCCTTCCCGCCCCCCCCTCCCCCCCCCCCCAACCCACCCAAATGAATTGTTTTGTTCTGGGAGGGTGATGATCCCCAAAATATCTGATTGCATTCTCTTGGGAGGACAATACTCTCCAAAAAGTCCATTTGCATCATCCTGGGAGGATAATGATTCCTCCAAAATTGAATTACATTGTCCTGGGAATCCACTAGACCCCAAAAATCAATTTTCACCATTGTGGGAGAGTGATAAGCCCCCCAGAAATCCCCTTGCATTGTCCTGATTGGGCTATATCCCCCCAAAAATCAAAGTTCATCCCCCTGTGAGGTTGATGCCCTCCCCACAAATCAATTTGCATGGTCCTGGAATGATGATAATCCCCCACAAGTCCATTATCCTAGATGAGTGATGCCCCCCAAAATAGAATTGCATTATCCTGGGAGGATAATGATCCCCTCCACAATCAAATTTAACAAGCCCAGCAGGGTGTCATCCCTCCAGAATTTCAAATTGTGTTGTCTAGGGAGGGTAATGACCCCCCTCAAAATTCAAATTGTCTGATACTAGAAGAGTGATGCTCCCCAAAAATTCATATTAGCCCCCCAAATGTGAATTGCATCACATTGGGAGGGTGATATTCCTCAAAAAACCAAGTTGCATCTTTCTGGGAGGATGGGAGGCCCCACAGAAATCAAATCTGGTCATCCTGGGAGAGTGATATACCCCAAAAATCAAATTGTGTCATCCTGGGAGAACAATGATCCCAAAACTTTTGAATTTCATTTTCCTAGAACTATGATATCCCCCAAACAAAACTGCACCATCCTGGAAGGACAATGATCCCAAAGAGTTGAGTTGCAGCATCCAGGTAGGACGGAGTCCCTGGCCCCAACCTGCGGAGCTGCTCCCTCCCTGGGAAAATGGGGATCGGAGCAATTTTTAGCTCCTGGATTTGCTGAGCCGCGTTTGCTGCCTCTGACATGTCCCTGCAGCCGAGGGCTGATGACACACAAATACCTGACTCATTATTATTCAGGCAGTTAATTAGGTAATGGCGATTAATCCTCCTTCCTGCGGGGCGGGAATTGCCCATGGAGCCTGCTCCGACCCATTCCCAGTGCTCACGCTGGGCAGTTCCCAGTCCAGCAAGAGACGGGGAGGCAAAGCCCATCTTGTCTGGAGCCCCAGGGATTTTCAATGGAAGAAATTAGGATTTTAGGGCTTTTCTTTCCTTTCCTAGTGTTTTCCAGCTTGGGATGCCAAAGCCACCTGCACCCACGTGCTTTTGGTGGGCCCAGAGGGAAGAGGAAAATCATTATTAAATTAATTAATTGGAAATAGAGCATCTCAAAAGATGGGATCTCCTCCGTCCACAGTGGGATGCGTGGAGCTCCTCAACCCCTGTACCCTTCAGCAGCACCTGGCTCACAGCCCGACGAAGTTCCCACCCTCAAACCCAACATTTATGCACCTTCTGGCTCCAAATCCCCTAAAATTCATCCCTGAAGTCCTTCTCCAGCCCTTTTCCAGGCTCCTCATGAATGATCAGGCAATCCAGGGATGGAAGGAAGGGTGGAAGGAAGATCCCTCCGTACCGGCAGCTCCAGGGTTGTCAGGATGCCTTACATTCGCTAAATTCAGCTATTTTGAGTGAAAAATCAGGATTTAGGGGTTTTCCAAGCTTGACAGGGAATATGGGGTGGGAAGATCAAAATCTGCCTGTAAAGAAATTCATCACTCTGGGAGCAAACACTGGATTTTTCTGTGGGATTCTCTGGTCGGCTGCTGTAAAATCCCCCCCAAACCTGGAAAATTCCTAAATCTGAGCAGGCGTGGGTGGATTCCCATAGGGATGGTGATGCCGGAGCGGGGAAGATGCTCCTTTGAGGTACTGAGGGCTCTGGAATCACTCCCGCTCCCCCCCTCCCCGTGCAGGATTCCTGCTCCCAAAGCCCCAAGTGCTGCGGCCGCGGGCCAGGGCTGGAACCTTGGGAATGCGCCGGGAGTGGCAGAAAGAGGGAAAAACTGCTTTATTCTGCCCTTTTTCTCGTTAATCAAGTCTCCCTCCCCTCCCCCGCCGCCCCCCCCCCCCCCGTTCCACCCTTTTCCTTGCCAGGTGGAGAAAATCCCAGTGACTGAACTCCAAAAACTCAGCAATTCTCCAAAAAAAAAAACTCCTCCATGGCATCCTCCACATCACACCAATGGTATGAAATAAAATCGAAGACTTAATCCAAAAACTGAATAAAAAAGGGAACATCCCTGTAAATGAAGCCACGGGAGTGGCCATTGTCCACTTATTATCATTAATGATTAATTTTTGTCATTAACAGCCTTTGACTCCAGAAATAGCTCCCCAAGGGGAAAAATCATAGGCAAATAGGAATTAATTCATAGTAATATTATGGAAGAGAAGGCGAAATCCCCTTTGTCTGCTGTTTTGACTCTTTCAGGGATTCTTTGGGAAATCCAGGGTGGTTTTATGGACTGGGAAAAGCAGGATTAAAAATATCTATCATCTATCTATCTATCTATCTATCTGTCTATCTACATATATATCCATATATCTCCATATATCTCCGTATATCCCCCTTTTCTTTCTTCTTGGAGAAGGACTAGGAATCCTCATACATGAACATGTGAAGTTGAAGGGAAAATGGATTTTTTCCTCTCCTCTTCCCATGAGTTTCGGCTCTGGCTCCGTCGGCACAACAGTCCCAGTGCCTTCCGTGACTCACCCAGTCATTTTTAGCCCCAACCTCTTTTCTCCCCACGTTGTCATCCATGTCATGGTGTCCTAAAAATGCTAAATAAGGGATGAAATGGAAAATTCCCCTTGGAAAAGCCAGAACTGGTGGGTAATTTTCCCCTTTTCATGGGTAAACCAGAAATTCCCTTTGTTTTCCCATCTTTGCTGTGTTTATTGAGTGAAAAGCCAACAACACCAGGTCAGTTTAGGACAAGGAAGTCGCTGCCTGGGCTGGAAAACTTTTTATTTAAATTGGGATACATTAAATTATAATAATTGATTTTATTTGGATTGGTGTTCCTGCTTTTCAGACATGGAACTTTTCTTCATTCCACTCTCACCCATGGACTGGAGAGTTCAATACACTTTAATCCCAGCTTTACTAATCCTGGCATTTAACTAATCCATGTTTAAGGATAAAAAGTGAAATCCAAGGAGATCCAGCTGTTAAATCCAAATATTAAGGATATTCAGGAGGTCCACCACATCCGTACAGCTGAACCAGGAGACTCCAGGGGCATCCCTCAGATAAGAAGTCAAAAATCTTTATGGGAGCAGCTCAAAATCCCAATGGAAAAGCCAAGCCAGGGCATTTTAAGTAAGGCTGAAATCCCTGTGAAGTTGTCTTGCTGCTGCCCAACCCAGTTTTATGACAAATCCTGTTTCCGGATGGACTTTATCCCCAGTTTCATCACCTGGGCTGAAGTTTTCCAGGTGTCCCGACCCCGGCTCAACCCACACCTTCAAAGAGCCTCACGTCAGGAAAAACACTCTGGATTGACACAATTCATGGAATGCTGGCGGGATCACCGGGGTGCGGCACTGGGCAGATGTTGGCAGCTGGTCCAGATGTCGAGGGCTGGGGTTGTTGTACCGGAATTATGCACTCCTGCATTTTTTTCCATCATTTTTTTGGGATTTGGAGGAATTGGGATGGTGTAGCTCTGAAAATCCCATTTTTGGGGATTTTGGGCTGGACTTTAAAAGGATAAAACCCAACTTTTTGGCTCAGGGAAATATTTTAAAGCTCCTTGAGGCTCAAATAAGTTGGAGGATACTGGGAATATTGAAATAAATTTCCCCTTGGAGTGGATTAACTCCATTCCAAGGATGCTCAGCAGTGTGGGTCAAATTCTTTGGTTTCCCTATATTTTAAGGCATAATCCAGGATTTTTGGTTTACAGCACCGAGTCCCAGCAAAGCCGAATTCCCTCCCATGATCTGTCCTGTGACGCCAGTTCTATTACCCCTAAAAACATCCCTGGAAAGGCAATTTCTGAACAAATGGGTGCTGTGTCCAAATCCCCTCCCCAAATCCCGTGTGTCACCAGGACTTGCGTGTCCCTGATGTTCCTGAGGGTGGCACTGGGTTGGGATGGGAGAGGCCGTGAGATAACAAGCTCGTCATGAGTGATGCTGCGTGAGGAACGGATCGCAGGGATTGGGAGCCCAGATTTCCTTGTCTCTGGGAATGAGAGTTTGCGGGAGACACCCCTGGAGTGGGGGGCTGTGCTGGGGGTGTCAGAGTCTAAATCTGTGGAGGGGAAGGGGCCGAGGATGGAGCAGCTGAGCCCATGCCTTTGTCCCTGTTCTCCACACTACCGGGATCCATGGAGAGGCTGATCCAACCCCTATGATCCCTTGTCCTCAACAGAACCCCGATCCCAAAGAAAGGCTGATCCCATCCCTTTGTCCCTGTCCTCCAGCACCACTGGACTTCCTGAGCCCACCCTTGTGGCCTCGGGTCTCCACCACAACTCCAGTCCCACGGGAAGGCTGATCCCGCCCCCGTGACCTGTCCTGGACTCAGGTGGACTCCCTGAGCCCGCCCTTGCGGCCTCGATCCCCAGCAAATCCCGGATCCTTGGAATGGCTGAGCCCATCCCGGTGGCCTCCGGCCTCCCCCCGCCCTCCCCCCGGTGTTATTTTAACCCTTTTCCCTGGAGCAAATCCCCTTAAATCCCCTCCAGCCCCTCGGTCCCGCCGGGATTATCCCGCTCCGGCCGTTTCCCTCCATCAGCATTCCCGCGGCGCCGGGGAGGGGTCCCGCCGGGAACGCCGAGTCGGCAAAACCCCAACCCGGCTCCCTTGGGGTGGGCAAAAAGGGGGGAAAGGGCTGGGATGGATCCAATGGATATTTGGTGGAATTCACAGGTGGGGAATCGCCTGGAAGGGCGAAATTTGGGGCAAAATTGGGCAGCTTTAGGAAAGAAAATTACTATTTATATTCGTTTTTCTGGTTTTTGGTGTAATTTCCGCTTTTGACTTTTTAGTGCTTTTGGGATTTGCTCTTTTGGCGCCTTTTCTCTGTATTTCCTCCCCTTTTTTTACTCCTTAAATTTTTGTGCATTTTGGCTCGCAATATTTGCTCCTTTTTCTATTTTAAAAAAGATTTTTGGTGCAATATTCGCATTGTTTCCTTTTTTTCCAGGCTTTAATTTTTTTTTGTACAGTTCTTTGCGTTATTTTTCCTTTCCCCTCCTTTTTTTCCTTTTTCTTCAATTTTTGTGCAACTTTTAGTCAACTTTTTTTCCATCTTTTGCCATTTCCCCTCTCTTTTTACCTTTTTGCGGTGCAATTATGGCACAATAATTTCTTGTGCTTTTGGGGTGTTTTTTCAACATTTGTACCTTTTTTGTGCATTTTTTCATTTTGGGGATTTTTTTGATCACATTTCCCAACATTTTCCCAATATTTTTCTCTCTCTCGTTTTCTTTTATTTTGCAAGAGCGACAAAGGGAATTGCATTTTCCGTCCACTTTTTAGGATTTCAGCGATTTTTAATGATTTTTTTAAAGGGGAGTTTAGGGGTGGGGGTGGCAGAGCCAGGCACATGTAGGTGTGCACTCACTCGTGCACATGTGCAGCCACGCATCTCTTGCACACTCGTGTGCACACAGATACAACCACTGCACACTCACACACGTGCAGGTGTGCAAACCCTTGCAAACGTAGCACATCACACACGTACAGGAGTGCACACCCTTGCACGCTCATATGTACACACACAAACACATGCACACAGTCACACACATGAACACTGACACAAACAGTTCACACATACAGATACGTGCACACGCACACCCTGCACTCACGTGCACATACATGCAAATACACCCTGCACTCACACTCACACACATGTGCACTTACACACGCACAAATGCACAGTGACACTCACCCCCACACCCGCCACACGCACAGCCCCGCACACTCATGTGCGTTTACACACACACACGTGTACACAGTGACACACACACCTGCACACTCTCCCTCACACACACAGTGACACACACACGTGCACTCTACACACACTCACACACACATACACAGTGAGACTCACTCCCCCAGCACTCCCCATGTGTGTATGCTCACACGCGTGTATTCACACTCACACAATCACACATGTACACAGTGACACACACACATGTGCACACACACACATACGGACACAGGGACACACACATGCACACTTACACTCGCACTCTCACACAGACACACGTGCACAGATACACAGACACACACACACACTCACACACAAACACCTACACACAGACACACGCACAGATACATGCACACTCACACACACAATCACACAAGGACACACACACTCTCACACTCTCACACGCTCAGACTCACTCTCACACTCACACTCTCTCTCACCCTCACACTCACACACACACTCTCTCTCACCCTCACACTCACACACACACTCTCTCACACTCACTCTCACACTCACTCTCTCACACTCTCACTCTCTCACACACACTCTCACACTCTCACACTCACTCTCTCACACACATTCTCACACTCTCACACTCACACTCACACTCACACTCACTCTCACACACTCACTCTCTCACACTCTCTCACACTCTCTCACACTCTCTCACACTCACACTCTCACACTCACACACTCTCACACTCACCACTCACTCTCACTCTCACACACACTCTCACACTCACTCTCATCACACTCCTCACCACTCTCTCACACCCTCTCACGACTCACACTCACACCTCTCACACTAACACTCTCACACTCTCACTCTCACACTCACACTCTCACACCACCACTCACTCTCACCTCACACTACTCTCTCTCACTTCTCTCTCACACATCTTCTCACACTCACCACTCTCACACTCACACACTCACACACTCACACTCACACTCTCACACTCTCTCACTCTCTTCACTCTCACACTCACCACTCCACACTCACACTCTCCACACTCAACACTTCACACACTCCTCACTCTCACCACTCACACTCAACACTCACACTCTCACACTCACACACTCACACACTCTCACACCTCCACACTCACTTCTCACTCTCAACACACACTCTCACCACTCACCTCTCCACACTCTCACACCTTCTTCTCACACTCTCTCACGCACTCTCTCACACTCACACTCACACTCACTCTCACTCTCACACTCACTCTCTCTCACTCTCTCACACTCTCTCACACTCTCACACTCACACTCACACACTCTCTCACTCTCACACTCACACTCACACTCTCACACTCACACTCACTCTCACTCTCACACTCTCTCTCTACTCCTCTTCACACTCTCTACACACTCGTCTCACACCTCTTCTCAACCACTTCAACACTCACTCTCACACACTCACTCTCTCACACTCTCTACTCTTCACACTCACTCACACTCACACTCACCACTCCACCACTCACACCACTCACTCTCTCACACCTCTTTTCACACCTCTCAACTCACACTCACCTCTCACACTCACACTCACACTCACACTCTCACACTCACCACTCAACTCTCACACTCTCTTCACACTCACACTCACACGCACACTCTCACACTCCACCACTCTCACACTCTCACACCTCTAAACTCTCAACTCACATCACACTCTCCACCACTCACACTCAACTCACTCTCACACACTCACTCTCCACACTCTCTCACTCTCACACTCACACTCACACTCACACTCACACTCTCACACTCTCTCACTCTCACACACTCTCTCACTCTCACACTCACACTCACACTCTCACACTCACACACTCACACTCTCACACTCTCTCACTCTCACACTCTCTCACACTCACACTCACACTCTCACACTCACACACTCACAACTCACCACAACTCCCACACTCACACACTCACACTCACACACCTCACACTCACCTCACACTCTCACTCTCACACTCACCACTCACTCTCACTCTCACACTCTCTCTCACTCTCTCACCACTCTCTCACACTTCAACTCCACACTCACACTCACTCTCACCTCTCACACTCACTCGCCTCTCACTCTCTCACACTCTCTCACACTCACTCTCACACTCACACTCACACTCTCACACTCACACACTCACACTCTCACACTCTCACACTCTCTCACTCTCACACTCACACTCACACTCTCACACTCACACTCACTCTCACACACTCACTCTCACACTCACACTCTCACACTCACACACTCACACTCACACTCACACTCTCTCACTCTCACACTCACACTCACACTCACACTCACACTCTCACCCTCTCACTCTCTCACGCTCGGACCCTCCCCGCTCGCGCCCCCTCCCCCTCCGCCCACGTGCAGCCCCGCACGCGCCACCGCCCCCCGCGCGCCCCCTCCCACGCCCCCCATTCGCGGCCCCTTGGCTCCGCCCCCGGCCCGGCCCCGCCCCCGGCCCCAGGGCGCCCAATGGGCGCCGCCGGCCCGCGCCGCCCCCGCCCGCGCTCTTAAGCGGCTCCAATGCCCGTGCGGCGGCCGCGCCTCCGCCCCGCTCCGCTCCGCGCCCCGCGCCCCGCGCTGCGCCCCGGCCCCGCCGCCCGCCCGCCCGCACGGCCCCGGCCCCGGCTCCGGCCCCGGCCCCGCCATGGACACCGGCAGCAAGGTGAGCCCGCGCCCCCTCGCCCTGCGTTACACAACCCCGGGCCGCCCCCGCACACGCGCGGCTGCCGCCGCCGGCCGCCAACACCTTCTTGCTTTATTTTGTGCCTTAAACCCTGTGGAACCGTCCCCAAAGAGCGGCCGATGCCGGCTCGGCGCCTCGCAGCGCACTCCACAGCCGCTTTTGGTCTCCCCCTTCCCCCCCGAAATGCGGAACCTCGAGGGACCGACCCAAAACTGTCTCTTTTGACCCCGTTTCGAGGGTGGGGGGGGGTAGGTGGCCCCAAAGCCCGGCAAGGGCCGAGGTGGCTTTTGGGGGCTGCGAAGTTGGAGTAACCCTGGCGGGATCCCCGGATCCCCCGGTGTTGGGGTTCGGCCGAGCACATCCCGCCTCAAGCTCCTGACCCAATTCCCATTAATGTATCCCAAACTGTGAGTTATGAAATGCTCTGAGCTGTCCCGGCCGGTCGGCAGTGGCCGGGATCTCCCAGCATCCTCCCCATCCCAAATTAATTAATTTATAATTAATTAGGGAGGTAAAAAATCCAAACGATCCTGGTGTCTAATTCCAGCAGGTCGCTGACATCAAACCCCCATTTGCTTCATCCCAGCCACCAAAGCATTCCCGTCCTCCCAAATATTCCCCGCTGGGAATGGTTGGGATAAATCCAACTGTTTTGGGGAGGGGGGAAGAGGGTTCGGGGGAGATGTGTTAGGAAATTGGCTCCGTGGCGGTACGAAGTGTAATTAACCCCCAATATCGAGATTTTATCCTAATGAAAAATGTGACGGGAACGATCCCTCCCGGTGTTTCCCCCCCTCTTACGAAAGGGAAAACAAGTCCCTCTTACCCCGCACCCCCCCCATGTATTTCATGTATGCATGAAATACACAATTTTCTGAAATTTAATGGATGTATGTCTATCTATATATATATCTCCTATTTTTCAATGGTTTTCTCCCGAGCCGGCTCGCCCGCAGCGCCTGTTTTGCAGGGTGAGGGGTGGGATTGGGGGTGGGAGCCGGAACGTGCCGGCCGGCAGCGCGGTGATGGGGGCAGGAATTCAACACGAATTTGGTCTCACACCCGAGAGATCCGACGCACTTTAACTGCCGGCTTCCCGAGCGGAGCCGGAGTCGCGTTCCCGCTGCTTTTCCAGCTCCGTAACCCCCCGCCTTGGATGGATTTAGGTTAGAAATGATTAATTTTTGGAAAAGGTAATTAATCGCAGGGATGATTTGCCGAGCGTCCACCCAGGGTGTGTTTTGCATGAAAAAAAAGGGATTTTTCATGGAAGCAGCTGGCGGTTGGGAGGTGGGGGACAAACTTCCCTCCCCAACTCCCTTTATATTTAATAATTACTATTATTAACCCGGGATGGAGGGGTGGGCGCGGGGGGTTGCACATTCCGTGTGTTTTTTTCCAGCTCATTCCGTACAAAAACGTCTCCCATGCTTGTCGCAGTTGCAAAACTCGCCGGGATTGTGTCGCCGTCCCTGGATGACCTTTAAGTAGGGAAGAGAAAATAAATAAAAAATCAAATTGCGCCACTCCGATGCTTCTTCCCATCCACCCCCGGTTCTCTCCCACAGCCCAGATCCCACCCGGTCCCCACAGTGCTGGTGTGACCCCCAAATTCTCTGGCTTTAAGTCCCCTCCTGTGGGTTTTGGAGTGGATTTTTCCTGGTTTTCGGTGGGGGTGTGAGCTTTTCCCGGGTTGGAAGGCAGCTGCAGCCGTGTTAGCCATGTGCCCTTGCTCCCGGGAATGTGCAAATGAGTGTGCAAGGGGCTGCGCCCACTGCCCACATCCCCTCTCCCATCCCCAGATGGGACCACTCGAGAGCAGCCTCTGGGCTGCTCCTTAAATCCTCACGGATCATTTTAATGGTGCCTTTGTCATGTGGATTTTCCCAAAATTCCCTCTCGGGACCCCCTTTTTTAAACTAATATTTTGATTTTTAAGGAATTACTAATTTTTCTTGCTCCATGAGACAGACAGCATCCCAAAATACTCCACGCTGGAGTAAAAAAATGGGATGTCCTCCTGGGACCTTTGATTTTTTTCATGTTACTGCTAATTTGCTTTTAAGAAATTATTAATTCACTTGATCCATGAAACAATCAGCATTCAAAAATTGCCCAAATCCTCCTGCACTGGAGTAAAAAAAGTTGCAATTCCCTTCTGGGACACTTTCCTTAGTATTATTTTGAAGGAATTATTAATTCCCTTTTTTCATGAGGCAGCAGCATCCCAAAATCTACCGTGCTGGAGTAAAAAAAGTTGGAATTCCCTGCTGGGCCACACTTTTAGTATCTTTATATTAATATTTTAATATTATTATTATTTTTATTTTAAAGGGATTATTCATTGCCTTGATCCATGAGACGGGCTGTATCCCAAAGTCCTTCCAGGCTGGAGGAGAAAAAAAAAAAGAGGGTTAAAAATAGAGTTGTAAAGCCCAAGGCAGTGAGTTTGGGGGGGCCTTGTCACCCCCCCCGGATCCTCCTCGGAGCCTCCCAGCTTCCGTGTTGGAGCTGCAGAGGAAGCAGGAAGCAGCTAAAAAGAAAACAAATGCTATAAATTTATTAAAATTACGGTTTTCCTATAGCATAGATGAATGATTAGGGATAAAACCAGGCGTTTGGAGTCTAGCTGGGCTTAAATAAGTTTATTTTATGGAAATAAGAGGGAATTTGTCCCAAAATTCCTGATAAAGCTGCTGTTTGCTTCAAGGAGTTAAAAAATCTCCCCACAGTCCCACGTTTGGCAGGAGCTGCCTGGCCAAAGCTGCCCTTAAAAATCGTCTTTTCCATTTATTTAATTAATTTTTTTTCCCCCAAACTTGCCTTTAATGGCGAAGTTCAAACCGAAAGGCTCCCAGACCGGAGCCGGGTAGCGTGTTTGGAACTGGGAAGGGAGCGGGAGGAGCTGACTCACTCTGACCCTACTCGGGACAAGCCTCCAAAATGCAATTTTCCTGCCAGTTTTACCCTTTCATCCCTTCAAACTGCTGGAATTTAATCAAAATACAAGGGTTTTTTGATGGAATTTAATGCAATTTGGTTTTTTTAGTAGCCAAGAAAAGTTCCCTTTTTCCAAATGTTAAAATGAAAAATGATTTTTTTTTTTTTTTAAATTTTTTTTTTTTTTTTGGGTAGTGGCTGCTGTGGGAGCATCAAGGTGTTGTTACCTCTCACCTTCCTGGAGCAAAGTTCACCTGACTGCTGCATCCCCATCCCTGGAGCTGTGACTCACCTGTGCTTGCCCTACCTAGGGGAGCGCCTGGCAGCTCCCAGGGTGCCCTTTATCCAGGAAAAGGCAAAATCAGGACCCAAACAAATCAGGGTGATCCCTGAAAAGCAAAGGAAAATCACCCCACCTCCCAATTCCCCCTAAACCCACTCAAACCCCCAAAAATCCCTCATTTTTAAATAAGGTTTCCCCAAGCAACAGATACTTTCAGCATTCCCATCCTAGGTTTTTGGGGAATGGATAAAGTCCCAGAATTGTGGGGGTTTTGGGGCTTTTTCTGTTTTTTCTGGGAAACCACCAACTTCCCAGCCCATTTGTGCCCTCCCAAACGTGGCATTTTCTCCTTGGGGTGGATTTACTCCGAAGCACCGACCAAATCCAAGTGCCAAAACCTCCCTGATTAGTTGTGTTGGGGCCAAGCCTAATTAATGAGCTTCATTAACGGGCCTGGCTTCATTCCCTCTGCTTTTTCCCTGGGAACTTTCACGCGGAGGGAGGCGGTGGCCGGAGTGACAAGGTCAGGGAGCGGCGTTAATTCCATTATTTATTAAAAGAAAGAGGAAAATGGTTCTTAAATATCCTTTTTTGGCAGGAGTTGGAGTCACCCCTCATTTAGAGGGGCTCGGAGGCATCGGTCCCTTGGGAATATTAATCCAAGACACCCTGGGAACATCCTTGGGGTGACATGTTGGTACTCAGGGAGGAACACCCCCCTCCCTCAAATTAAGGGGTTTATAAATTTCACGTGGCTCATCCCAAAGCTGATTAAGTGGGAATGTCGGATCCTGGTTCTAGTGCCGGGAAAATCTCCTGCCTGGGATAATTGGGCTGCTAACGAAGGTGGCCCAAGCGCTGGCCTGCCCTGACCCTGCTCCTGAACAAGGCTCTGATTGTTGCTCAGGCGGGAGGAAGAGGAGGCCCGGGAAGGCTTTGCCAGCTAACCAGGATTTTGCTCAGTGACTCTTAATTAGACTCCAATGGAAAACCTTTGTTAGTGGCAGCTTCCCCGAGCATCCTCGGCTGGGAGCGCACGGAGGCTCCGCTGTGCCCTGGGAGCGGCCGGTGCTGGCCCGGGGCCTGATGGTCACATGGAGCCTCCAAGGGGACCCTTGGAGCCCCAATAACACCTCTGGCCCACTCCAGGACTGAAATTCCCAGAATCCCCCAAACCATGGGGCTTTTTAATCCCCCAATTTACATTTTTGTAATTATTTTTCCCCCTTAGTGCCAAAAAAAGTGAGTTTTCTCTTTTATCCTGAACATTTGCACTCGCTGCCTTCCCACCATCCTGTGCCGTGCCCTGGGATCGCTTTAACCCCTTTTCCCTGTTTTCTGGCAGATGACGGCTCGCCTGATGCTGGCTGTGGGAGGAGCGGTGCTGGGCTCCCTCCAGTTTGGATACAACACCGGCGTCATCAATGCCCCGCAGAAGGTGAGTGCTCCCAGAACCCTCCGCTGGGAAATTCCAGCCCCTCTGTCAAAAAATTCCACCCCCCTGTGTCTGAAAACAAACCAGCCTCTGCTGCCAGCCTGGCTAAAATAGTACATCCCGCTAGGCAGCTTAGGGCTGTAATGGGATTTGAGAGGGAGTTATTTAGCTCCAGCCTTCCCGGGAGAATTTGTTTCCTCTTTGCAGGAGGAAACAAATTTTGCCCAACAAAAAAACCGCCATTTTTGTTGGGAAAAATCCCAGCAGTGCCTGCAGGATGCTCTCTGGGTGTGGCCGGTGGAACTTTTAACCTCGACTCTTAGTGAAGGTTGGGGAGTTAATTAAGGTTTGAGTCATTCTGAGTGGCTGCTCAGACTGAGAGTTCTATCTTGGAGTTTTGCATCCCAGCACAACATTCCAGGAGGAGAGAGGGTTGGCTGGGATGTGCTGTAAGGAGGATGGAGTGCAGGAGGTGTTGGCTCCTCCCCTCATGTACTGCCAGGACTCTCCAGCTGCTGGTAGATGCCTGTTGTCCATGGAAAACATTGCTTTTTCCCAAATTTGGTGGCTGTTAGAGGTGTTAAAGACTTGGAAAATTAGCTTAGAATTCCCATGTGATGCTTGCGGTGTTCCCTGGTGCTTCTATACTGGGATAAGGTGAGGAGGGACAGCCTGGGCTCTGGCAGGAGTGGAGCCATCCCCGAGTGTCCCCACCCCAAAGAATTCAACCCACTGGGGCAGGATCCAGCTGCCAGAGTTTAATCCCATCCCAGTGAGTGCCTCTGGAATGTCAGCTCAAGCATTGAGAACATTCCTCGTGGGAGAGAAGACCCTGTGGAAAAAACTCCCCAGACCCCATCAGTGTGGGAAGAAGAAAAAAAGCTGGGAATTTGTTTGAGGTGCTGCATTACATAGTATTGAATCCTGGGATCCAATTTCTGTGGCTGGGGGCTGCAGCTCCCACCCAGAACCTGCAGGATACTGCTGAAGGCCTCCTGATCTCCTGAAATATCCCGATACCTCCTTGCCTTCACGTGGACTTGTCCGATGTTGGTGATGTCCATTCTCAGATGGCCCTGAGCACCCTGCTTGGCAGACGGGCAATGGAGCAGCTTTTGAGCTGTTGGAGCTGGGAAATCCCTGGGATTGCACTGAGGAGCTAATCCCCAGCATCTGCCCTCATTTTCCCGAGCTCTGGCACCGTGGGAAGCAGGAATGCTGTGATCACCACCCTGGTCAGAGCCACGTGCCAGGAGGAGCTTTGTTTCCCTGGTCTGAAGGATTTCTCTCCATCTTCTCCCAGCTGGCTGCTCTGGGTGAGGCAGGGATCCCTGCATGGGCAGGGATCAGCTGTGAGCTTCCCGTGGGACTGAGCTTCGGTGCCCGCAGCCCCCAGAAAATCCAGACCCTCTTGATGGGTGTTGCTGTAGTTTTCCTCATGATTTTGGGGATGAGTCCCTTGTGCTCAGGCCAGGAGGAGTCACATGGTGCAGGACAAGTCACCAGTGTTGGGGGGAAAGATTTGGGATGCTCCATGTGAGAGCACAAGGGGAGGTGGGATGAGGGTTGTCCTGGGCAGCAGGATGTGCTGGACACACATCCCAGCTTTAAGGATAGGGACACATTACTGTGCAGGATTGGAATGCACTGGACTTGAAATGGGGGTGCATTGGGATAAACTGGGGCACAGAGTTGGGATGCAGGATGGGGATGCATGGAGGTGCCAGACTGGGACAGGAATGCCTCAGGATGCATTGGGGCACAGGATGGGGATGCACTGGGATAAACTGGAGTGGAGGGTTGGGATGAGGATGAACAGTGATGCAGAGCTGGGATGGGGATGCATCAAAATGCTCAGCTAAGAAGCAGGGAAAAGCCCCCGTTTTGGGGAAAAAAATTATTTTTTCACCCTTCTCCCTTTAAACCTATTTTTCACCTCCTCACAAATATTGGGTTCTTCAAAGCATTGCTTTTTTCAGGAGGAAGGGAGCAGGAGGGGGTGTTATTTTCAGAGACCCCCTGGGCCTACTGAAAGCCTGAGCCAGCCCAGGCTTCTCCAATAATCCAATCAATTATTTATTTTGGGAATATTGGGAAAAGGGGGAAAAGCATCCAAACCTCCAGGTGAAACAGGAGCAAACAAAATCACTTAAATATGGAAATTCTAACAGTTTATATGCTTTGGAAAAGGTACAACTTGGAAAAATAATTATTTGGGACTTGTAGGCAGCCCAATGTGTATTTCTTTCTGTCTCTGCTAGGGCTCCTGTTTGGGCTTGGATTAATGGGAGAAGTGGAAAGTGAAGCATAATGATGTAAATAGTGAATTGTGAGTGAAATCCTTCAGAGCAGCGGAATCTTGGTGCTACCTGCAGCCCAGCAGAGCAGGGAATCTCCGGAATTTCTGCTCCTTCCAGCTGGGCTTTTTGGGGTGTTTTGGAGCCCTTTGCTGTGGTGGTTTGGGGATGGGTGACCCTTAAATCATGGTATTATGAAGAATTTGGATTGGAAGGGACCTTTAGAGGGTCATTTAGACCATTTCTCAGCCATGGGCACGAACAGGAACTTGGTAAAGCTACCAGTGATGGGCTGGCTTTAAAAATACATCAAAAGTATACAAAATGTATATAAATGTATGTATTTTGTATATAAGCGTATACGTTTTGTCTATAAAAATATCCAAAATTTATATAAAACCACCTAAAATTCACAAACCAGGCTGTTCTTGGTGTTTCAAACCAAGGCCTGTGTTGGGTGTTGGCATCACAGTCCTGCAGAACCATGGCAGAGATTATGCATTATGGAATTCTTGGGGGAAAAAACCTGGAAATTCAAGTCCAGGAGTATCCAAGGGGATAGGAACTGCCCTGTGTTCCTTCCCTTCCTTTACGGGGCTGGTGCGTCTCTGGCTCCTGCCCTGCCCTGGGGAGCAGCGTGACCTCCCCGTGCCCGCCTGGCGAGTTTTGGCAGCGCCGTCTCTCCCTCTCTGGGCAGGGCAAGCCCAGAACCCGTCTGGCTGCATTTCCCCCGTGTATCCCTGCAGGTTCCCTCCCTTGGGCTGGAGCCGAGCCTCGGCTGGCAGCTCCGGTGACGGTGACGCATTGTCTTGTGAGCTGTGGTGGCTGTGGGGACTCGTCCCTCTGGTGGCATGGCTGAGGCAGGGGTGGGTTCAATGCGTGGTTTGGTTTCTCTCCCTATATTCCAGGTGATTGAGGATTTCTACAACCGCACATGGCTGTACCGATACGAGGAGCCCATCAGCCCTGCCACCCTTACCACACTCTGGTCCCTTTCTGTTGCCATCTTCTCTGTCGGGGGCATGATCGGCTCCTTCTCTGTGGGGCTCTTTGTCAATCGTTTTGGAAGGTGAGCTCTGAGCCTGTTGGATCCCTGGTGGATCTGTCATTGGGGAGGTTGTGCTGCCTCACCCCACCCTAGCGTTCCAGGACTTCCAAGGGCTGATGTTGGGGTTCTCCTGGTGTTCCTCACCTCTCTCCTCCATCCCTCTCCAGACGCAATTCCATGCTGATGTCCAACATCCTTGCCTTTGTGTCAGCTGTCCTCATGGGCTTCTCCAAGATGGCTTTCTCCTTTGAGATGCTCATCCTTGGCCGCTTCATCATCGGCCTCTACTCTGGCCTCACCACGGGTTTCGTGCCCATGTATGTGGGTGAGGTGTCCCCCACTGCCCTGCGGGGGGCCTTGGGGACCTTCCACCAGCTTGGCATCGTCCTGGGCATCCTCATCGCACAGGTGAGCACTGGAGAATGTTTTGGGGGGGTTCCTCCCTTTCTTTGATCCTGACACTCATCAGGGCCTGCAGGGATGAAGTGCTATGGATCTGCACAGCCTTTCAGGTGGAGCTGGAGTAGGAGGGATGAGGCTGGAGCTCAGCAGGGGCAGGGATGCTGTGGGATCTGAAGGTTTGGGATGGGCAGCATCAGGATATTGACATCTATTGGCCTCCTGGAAGCAGCACAAGAGTCCCTCCAATGGATGTCCCAGCTTGGAGTGTACCATGAGTTGCAGAGTTGTGTCCAACCAGGACTTTTCCAGTTGGGATGGGTGGCTCAATCCCTCTCCTCCTCAGGTGTTTGGTTTGGACTTGATCATGGGAAACGACTCTCTCTGGCCTCTGCTGCTGGGCTTCATCTTCGTTCCTGCCCTGCTGCAGTGCATCATCCTGCCCTTCGCCCCTGAGAGCCCTCGGTTCCTGCTCATCAACCGCAACGAGGAGAACAAAGCCAAGAGTGGTGAGTGACTCCTCCACAGGGCCCATCCCGGCACTCTGAACAGTCCTTGGTGTCTCCTGACCGCACCTCTCCCTCTCAGTCCTCAAGAAGCTGCGAGGCACGACGGATGTGAGCAGCGACCTGCAGGAAATGAAGGAGGAGAGCCGACAGATGATGAGGGAGAAGAAGGTCACCATCATGGAGCTGTTCCGCTCACCCATGTACCGCCAGCCCATCCTCATTGCCATTGTCCTGCAGCTCTCCCAGCAGCTCTCAGGGATCAACGCGGTGCGTCTGGGTGGGGTCTGAATGCCAGGGCTTGTCTTGGTTCACCCAGAGCTCCAGGACCTGACTTGTAGCACCTCCCTGCCCTTTGCAGGTCTTCTACTACTCCACCAGCATCTTTGAGAAGGCAGGGGTGGAGCAGCCTGTCTATGCCACGATTGGCTCTGGTGTGGTGAACACAGCCTTCACAGTGGTCTCAGTAAGTTTTGGCCTCCCCCAGGGTCTCTCCAGGGAAGGTGGGAGAAGGGGCCTTTCTTGCAGGCTGGGGAGGTGCTGACAGACCATGTCCATCCCACAGCTGTTCGTGGTGGAGCGAGCTGGGCGCAGGACCCTGCACCTCATCGGGCTGGCAGGGATGGCTGGATGTGCCATTCTCATGACCATCGCCCTCACGCTGCTGGTGAGTGCTGGGGAGGCTGGAAGGAGGAGGAGGAGGTTGAGGAGGGATGGTTGGAGAGGAGGAAGGACTTATTTCTCCTTGAGGCAATGGCTCAGTCCCCATTTTCACATCTCTCCTGAGCTCCCAGAATTCCAGTTTCCAGCTCCTAGCTCCTTTGCCAGCACCAGCTGAGGTGTCCAGGTGCCATGTTCCCTTCACAGCACCAACCTTCTCCCTCTCCCTTGGCCTAGGACCAAATGTCCTGGATGTCCTACCTCAGCATTGTGGCCATCTTTGGGTTTGTGGCCTTCTTTGAGATCGGCCCAGGACCCATCCCGTGGTTCATCGTGGCAGAGCTGTTCAGCCAAGGCCCCCGTCCCGCTGCTTTTGCCGTGGCCGGGCTCTCCAACTGGACCTCCAACTTCATCGTGGGAATGGGCTTCCAGTACATTGAGGTAACCACGGCTGGAATACTGGGGGAGTGGGGGGTGTGACCGGGGACATGAATCTCCCCAGCAGTCCAGGGGAGTCTCAGTCCCACCCTCTCAGACTGGGTTGGTTCAGGATGGATCCAGATCCTAGTTCTGAATCAGGGATGGAAACAGTGTCCAGCTGGGTCCTGATGCTGAATCCCTGGGCCAGACTCCAGTGCAGGGTCTCATTGCTGGATCCTGCTGCCAAATCCAAATCCCAGGTCTGGTTGCTGGTTCCTAGATCTCATTGCCAGATTTTGGTGTGGGGTCCTGGTGTCGGATCTTGGTGCTAAATTCTGCTGCTGGATCCCAGCGTTGAATCCTTGAGCCCTGGATTGAAATGGTTTGGTTAAAATCCCTTGGGAAGAAGGACTTTAGGGCTGGAGCAGGAACTCAACTCAATGTTCCTTATGGAACTTGAGATGTTCCCTGAAAGAAGGACCTGGGTCTTGGATGGCCATGACAGGTAGTGGGCAGGGTGGTACCAACTGGTCCTTCAGCCATGGCCCATCTGTGTCCAGAGATGGGAATGGAGCTGGGGAAGGGTCTGGAGCGCCAGGAGCAGCACAACTCTCTGATAGGAGGGTGCAGCTGGCAGGAGTCAGGCTATTCTCTCAGGGAAGAAGGGACAGGATGAGAGGAAACAGCCCCAAGCTGTGCCAGGGGAGGTTTAGATTGATATTGGGAAAAATTCTTCATGGAAAGACTGTTCAAGTATTGGAAGACGCTGTGCAGGACAAGGGTGGAGTCACCATCCCTGGAAGTGCTCAAAAACATGTGGGGACATGGGTTAGGAGTGGACCTGGCAGTGCTGGGTTGGTGGTTAGGCTCTATCTTGGTGAGCTTTTCCAACCTCAACAACTCCATGATTCTGTGATCTCTATCCATATGCTCACCTCCCCCTTTCCCTTCAATCCCAGCAACTCTGCGGCTCCTATGTCTTCATCATCTTCACGGTGCTGCTCGTGCTCTTCTTCATCTTCACCTACTTCAAGGTGCCGGAGACCAAAGGCCGGACCTTCGATGAGATTGCCTCAGGCTTCCGGCAGGGCGGGGGCGGCCAGAGTGACAAGACCCCGGACGAGTTCCACAGCCTGGGCGCTGACTCGCAGGTGTAACCGGGACCCCCGGCACCACCGCCCCCCGAATCTGGGGGGACTTTTTAAAACACTTTGTACAGACCCCAGGCAGGAGGGAGTGGGAGGGGTTCAGCTCCGACGCCCTTTCTCCAGCCTCCCCCAGTGCTTTACTGGGGACAGACTGACTTATTTTATTTTTTTTTCTGCTAGGAACGATTTTTATTTTATTTTTTAGCTGGTTTCGCGTCCAAGATTTCAAAGCCAATAGGTGTTTTAAAACCCAGCCATGCAGCCCCCACCAGCAGGAGGGCAGTTCCCTCATTTTTATTAATGACGCGATAGTTATTTAATGGAAAATCACGTAGAGGATGTTTTTAAAAAGCTGGAAGCTTATTTTTTAACGTTCTAATCATAGAGGAAAAAAAAAATCACATAAATTGACTAAATGTAATATTTTTTTAAAAAAAACTACCAAGAAAATGAGTCATTTTTTAAAGTCTCCTTGATTTCAAGCCCCGTGGTGGGTTCGTGGACGGGGACCTCCCGCCCAGGGCAGCGCGGAGGACGGAGCCGTCCGGATGGATCGGTTGGAAAGGTCAATCCCTTGTCACAGGCTCCTCTCCTTTCACCTGAATTCCAGCTGGGAGGGGAAAATGGGAGAGGGGGGGATGTGTTCTTGTTGAATTTTGGGATTAATCTCGGCAATATTTGCCCGACAGTGAAGCGCCAGCAGCAGCCGCACGCGACAACATCCCCCTCCATCACCATCCCCATCCTGGAACTCACCAAAATCCAGCACTGCATGGATACAGCCGTTTCCTGCTCTGTGTATAGACTGGAAGATATTTATATTATATATATTTTTGTTCAATGGTTGTTAATAGTAGACATTTAAGTTATAGCGTTTCTGATTTGACAAGCCAAGTACTGTAAATATTCTCGGAGTATATTCACACTGTATAATGTATACAAAAGGTACAGAAAAAGGTTATAGTTTCTATAGCAACTAAGAAAAAAAAGCTTGTACATGGTTAGGATGACTTTTGTATAGTTCTGCACTGTAGTTGTATCTATTGCACTGAATTTCAGGCTGTAGTATATTAAACAAAAAAAATACACATGAGAAATACTGTCCTTTTCAAACAAAACTAAAAACACACACAAAAAAAAAAAGCATTTCCCTGAGTGCAGCTGGTGTGGGAGCTCCTGGCACATTCCCAAAGCCACAGGGAGGGTTGTTTTTTTGGTTTGTGCTGGTTGTTTTTTTTTTTTTTGTTTTGTTTTGTTGGGTTTTTTTTAATAGTATCTTTTTTTTAATTTATTTGTCTGGTTTGGAAGTGATGACACTTGACCACACGTGAAAGAAAATAAAGGTTGGGGGAGGAGGAGTAAAAGAAATCTCTTTAAAAATGCCTGTGCTCAGCTGGTTGTGGCACAGCAGTGCCAAACTGTGGGGGTGTGTGTGGTTTTTTTTAAGCAAATCCCTGCAGTGAAGTGCCAAGGGGAAGGTGTGTGGTGTGAACAATAAAGGAGAATGTGAGCAGCCACCCAGTCCTCGTGTCCTGTGCTTTTATTTCTTGGAGCTGGACTTTCCCTGCCCTGCCAGGGGTGGGGGGGGTCTGGGAATGCATGTTCCTGCACAGCTTTTCCGCCACAGGAACGACTCACCTGGTTGCGAAATACTGGCTCTGGGTGTACAACCAGATTTTAATTGCCTGGAGCAGCCTGGGCTGGGATCACGTGGGGGACCTGACTGGAGCTGTCCTGCCCTGTGGATCTCAAACCTGCTCCCCTTGCCCGGGACAGAGCCTTGGTCATGCCATGAGCACCTGAGCAAGGGCAGGGAGGGAGGAGGTTGCTGCTGCTCTGTGGATTTGGTTTTTTCCCCTTCAGCTGAGAAGGTGCCAAGAACTACAAGCCTGAACACTTTCAGGAACGCTTTCAGGCAAAGAAATGCTGAGCTTGGTCACTTCAGGCTTTTTTCCATTTATTGAAGCTGCTCTGTGCCCTGCAGGGCACAAACTGGGCACAGCTGTTTCAGGAAATCTCTCTTGTGTCTTTGAAGAGCTCCCCAGAATGTTCTGTGCCCAGTGCTCCTCTCCTCAGTCTGCTGTTTCGTTCCTGGCTCCGGGAGATGCTCAGCCCTGCACAGCCTTCATTTCCAGGCTGGGTTTGCTTTGTTGAACATCCAGAGCAGCCACACGGCCTGGCAGGCTCAGCCTGGGAGCACTGGAAGGATTACAGCCACAACCAAGCTCCAAATCCCTGATGACCCAAATCCTTGTGCCCTGGGGCACTGTGCCAGCAGGAACAGCTCCCCAACATCCCCCACCCCACAGAGGTGGTTGTTCCAGCCCCTTCCAGCACTCCCATCCCATGGAGGTGATTATTCCACACCTGATGAGGTGGAAAGACCATCAGCATCTCCCACAGGAGTGTTGCGAGGTCTCCTAGCCCTTCCCCAGGCCTGTGCTATGCACTCTGAGCAGTCTTATCCCACCCCCTGGAATGGAACGCGGCTGAACCTGCGGTTTTCCCTTCCCCAGTAGCAGCAATCCCTGCTAATTGCTCAGGCCCCAGCTTGACGAAGCATTTACAAAGCGCACTTGACTCCAGCCCAACTCGGCAAGGCAATTAAACACCCTCATAAATCCTCCTGAAGAAAATGAGCCTTAATCAGAGCTCAGGGCTCAGTCCAGCACAGCCTGAGATTCCCTTCTCCCCTTTCCCAGACGAGAGGGATCATGAAATCCAGCAGCTGCACTGTGCTTTCCACACTACCCATGGCCTCTGGAGCCTTCTGGCGGCTGGTCCTGCTCTGGTGTCCCTGTCCCTCCCCAGCAGGGTCACCTCTGTCCCAAGGGGTCTCACTGTACCCTGGGGCAGGAGCCAGCTGGGAATGGGCCTTGGGGTGGCACCTCCTCCCGAGGTTGGTGGCAGATGCAAGGGGATGTCAGCTCTCTACTAGGAGAAAACTACATCTCCTTTAGGTTAGAATCTCCAATTGGAGCCTTTTCATTCTTTCCCTCAAGACTGCTTAGAGTTCCTCATGCTTCCCATGGTCCCTCCTGGATGGAAGTTCTTCCCATGGAACTTCTACCCATGGAAGTGGAACAAAGGAGTCTCTCAGTGCCCACAGCTATGAGAAGCTCTGCAGAAAGAAAAAATTCTGAGCACCTGCCCTAGTGGAAGGTGTCCCTGCCCATGGCAGGGGGTGAAGTGGGAAGAGCAATGCCTTGTCAAGCCCAACCACATCCCCAGCAGCAGGTGTCCATCACTCCAGCCCTTCCCTGCATCCCTCTCCTATCCTTCCATGGGATCTCCCTCACCAAACTGGCAAGCAAAGCCAGGAAACTGGTAAGAAACACACCTGCGCTTGTCTTGGCTCCTGGACAACCACCATGAGGCTGTGAAAGGCTGTTTGCTTATTTCCAACCTGGCCAATGAATGATTTATTCAGTGTGTGGTGCTTTTGTTTTTCTGGTGCTGTTACTCTCTGAGAGGTTACAGAGGTGGAGCAGCACACGAAGATCAACTCAGACAAAAATGTTTATTTTCCAAACAGTTTGGGACAGCCAGGGATGCAGCTGGAAAGAGGCAGCAGCAGGAAGGACCAAGGGCTTGTGACACTCATGGTGTTCAGGAACCTGGATAAGAGAAAACCTAGCCAAACACCTGAGTCTGGCAGAGCCAGTTTTTATGTGGTGTGGGAAAACTGGGCATTAATCAACTCCAGCAGGTGACTGATGGTTTCTAGAGAGTCTTGCTGGGGCAGCTGCTTGGCCAGGTCAAAGGCTTTCATCCCCACCTCCCGGGCCTGGAATGGGACAGAAGAAACACCCAGGAATTGTCAGGAATCTGGCTTTTCTCATGGGGTAGTTTAATATCTACTGAGGCTCAGTGCAGGAGCATCCTGGAGCAGATCCAGGCTCCCTTTTCGAGGTGACCTGTACAAGCTGCTTTACAGGAGAGCCTAAAGCTCCCAGCAGATCCCATATTTAGGATCCAGTGGTGCAGACAGGAGATTACTGACTCCAGCCCCTTGTGCTGGAGATCACCTCCTGTCTAATACAGCTCCTCTGAACAATCCCAAAGCTATGTCAGAGAAAAAAAACCAGCTGTACTGACTCTGAACAAAATCCTTCATTTCTCTTGATAAGGAACTAAATAATTTCCATTGGTAGCTCTTCCAGGGATTAGATAGTCTCACAATTATAAAGTTTTGTCTTTTTTCTTTTTCAAACAAATTTGAATTTTTTGTGTCTCCCAATCATTCCCATAGTTGTGGCTTTCTATAATACAATGAAGAGATCATTAATATTTCAACACAGTATTTTTCACCATCTGTATTTTCACTCCTCAAAACCCAGGCTGAAGACACTCAGGGTTTTGAGCTCTGATCCCAAACAGAGGGGCCTGATTTCCAGATGGTTTCTGCTCAGCACTTCCTCAAAACAAATTCTTGGTAAAGCACAGAATTTACCAGTCACCTGTGAATTTTTAAGCCATAAAGATACAGGAATGCAGATTCCAAACTGGAATTACAGACTCCAATAGACTGAACCTTGAACTCAGGGGAGCCTGGCTCAAGGACAGGTCTGTGAGTCCCAGGTCTTGCTCTCTGTGTAACCCCTGAGCTCAGGTCGAAAGGCAGCTACACTGCCAGGATAGTCCAGATAAAGGATAAACCCAGAAAATGTGGATAACTGCAGGATCCACTGGCCTGGCACAGACCAAAACACATCCACCAGGATTGTCAGCCTTGACAGAGTGCAAGTCACAGAACCATGGAATAGTCTGGATTGCAAGGGACTTTAAAGCTGATCTCATATCCCATGGCAGGGACATCTTCTACAAGACCAGGTTGCTCCAAGCGTTGCCCAACTGGGCCTTGGACACTTCTGGGGATAGGGCAGCCACAGCTTCTCTGGGCAACCTGTGCCAGGGCCTCACCACCCTCACAGGGAAGGACTTCCTCCAAATATCCCACCTAACCCCTTGGTTTGAGAGCTATGAGACACTTTTTCCTTGGTCACCTGTGTTCTCAGGAGAGGTGCTGGGGAACAAGATGTCCAGGAGAAAGGGCAATCCCCAAAAAAGTTGGCCAATTCTCCTGAATCCTTTCAGACACAACCTACCTTGGCTAAATCCAGGCCCAGGTAGTGGATCATGGCCAGGGCATGCAGGACTCGGGCTGTTTCACCAGGATGCTGCAGTGGTCCCTGTTCCCGGACCTTCAGCACCGCGCACAGCACCCATGTTCCTTCCTCGCGCTGGGCTTCAGCTGCATGGAGAAACAAATTATCCTGATGGATGGATTTGTGCAAGAGTATAGATTCAAAACTGCCCAAATGGCTCTTGTAAAGGCCAAAGCATTTCTACTACAAACATCAACATGGTCTGAGGGTGGGGAGGCCCTGGTACAGGCTGCCCAGAGAAGCTGTGGCTGCCCCATCCCCAGAAGGGCCCAAGGACAGGCTGCATGGGGCTTGGAGCAACCTGGACAGGTTCCCTGCCATGGGAATTAGGTGAACTTCAAGATCCTTCCCACCCAAACCAGTCTGGGATTCTATGATCCCAGCCTCATGCAAATTCCATGCCCATGAACAGGACTCCTTTCATCCAGTCAGTGTTGTGTTGATCAGCTTTTAGAGAGGATGTGGAGTCACAATAGCTGCAGGAAAAGAGCTATTTTTCTACTCCTGTCACACCAAAGATGGTCTCCTGTAGCCCTACATTAGTGTTCTTCCTACTTTGGGAACTCATGATGGAGGTAGTGCCAGGAAATGGGATTTACAGAAATGTTTCTCTTATAATCACAGAATCCCAGACTGCTTTGGGTTGGAAGGGACCTTAAAGACCATCTCATTCCAAACCTGGCCATGGGCAGGGACACCTTCCACTAGATCAGCTTGCTCCAAGTCCTGTCCAACCTGACCTTGAACATTCCAGAGAGAGAAATTGTTATTCCCTTTCCTGACAATATCCTTAGCACAGATGGTAGAAAGGAGCCAAGAACCAGAGTCTAGCCTGGCATCAGTGGAGCCTGAGGTAGTACCAGGCACACACTAATGCTTTCTGCACCTTTATGTGCCAGTCAGAGACTCCCCGGCCTTTCTCCCAAGAGTACTCTCCTGATTAATATATCCAATTATCTGTACAGGCTATTCCATCATGTCCTGCTGCTCCAGGAGGGAGCTGTACCCCTGCCTAAGCGAGCTGCAATGTCACATCCATTATTAAAAGGAGACAAAGGATTCCAGAGAAATGAGAATGTTCAAGTATCAGATGGCACCAGGGGAGGTTTACTTTGAATATTAGGAAGAAATTTTTTTCATGGAAAAGCATGTAAAGCATTGGAACAGGATGCCCAGGGAGATGGTGGAGTCACCATGCCTGGAAGTGCTCCGAAAACGTGTGGATGTGGCATTTGGGATGTGGGTTAGTGGTGAACAGGACAGTGCTGGAGGAATGGTTGGACTTGATGATTTTAAAGGTCCTTTCTGACCCAAATGATTCCATGATTCCACAAATCAAATCTTGCTTTGCTCCAGTCAGTGCCAAGGGAGCTGTGAAACTGAGAATGCAAACAGCAAGGGCAAAGCTGGATTTCCATGGAACATCTTCACTCCTGAAGTGGCCTGCAGCAATCTGCTGAGCACTGACATCAAGAACACTTGGCATTGCCATTAAATTGAGCCTCTGGAAACATCATGCCAACCCCAACACTGCCAACATGATCTGAAGGGTGCAGGGACTCTTTAACCCCCCACTACTCAAAGGTTTTGGAGCAATAGCAGCTCTTACTCATCCCGTCCTCAATGACTTCCTCATCCTCGGAGAACGGCGATGCTTCCGCCTGGGCCTGGAGCACTCGCTGGTGCCTGTGAAGGGAGCTCAGCAGCCAGTCATGCCAGAGGCTGCTCACCTGGCAGGAAGCATGGGAATTATTTCACTCCTGTGAAACCCTGGTATTCAGATGTTCTCCAAACAATGTCCCTGCACGGCCTGTCCCCTCTGCATGCCTGCGGGTCACTGAGCTAGGCTGGATGTTCCTGGAGGGAGCGCACCGCTCCTCCCCCACACAGCCCCAGCTGGAATCCCTCACTTCTCCAGCTGATTAGGGATTTTCACCTAACTTGAACAAATCTAACCAAAATATTCACCAAAAACTAGTTGAGTTGAAGTTTGGGACATGAATGGTGGTGGATTTTGCATCTCCCAGCACCTTATTTCCACAAAAATTAATTTAAACAAATAAAAGTTTATTTTTTTCAGTTATTAAATCAATTAGATTATTATTACTTTTCTTGCTTGACCAATCTGTTCTGAAAATCTTTTACCAGAGTGACTTTTCACTGATTCCCAGTGTAAATTTTTAGATTTGTTTGATTTTTAGACTTGTTTGTATCCCACTCTTCCCTGGCTTTAGGAACTCCTCAGAGACCCTTTTTACTGGTGGGACTCTAACCCCTGGCACAGGGAGTTTGCTAGCAAAGCTGGTTTTTAACAAGGTTTGGCTGCCCAAACTGAAGACAGTTTATTACGAATTTTGAACTGATTACAGGATTAATGTCTCCTGGTTTTAACTCAGAGAATTATTTAAGTACGTAAAGGGTTGATCCTAAAATGCAACACTGATACTTGATATGGTCATCATCCCATTGAAGGGAAATGGAAAAAACACTGGAAAGAGCACAAAAAAAAAGCTGAGAAAAACTGAGAGGATGATTTTTGGTTCTACCAACCTCAGTATAGAGTGAGTTTGCTGCATCTATTTTATTCTGGTGGAAGAAAATGTTGGCCATGTGGAAGTACCCTCCAGAGACCTCAACAGAATTTAGTCCAAACTCAGTAGTAGCCAGGTAAACCTGAAATCAATATTGAATAAAAAATAAAGCCCAGACGGTTCATGTTCATATCAAACCTGGGAAGTTTTTCATTGTGGATTAATAATATTGCAACTGTTGAGGGTTTTTATGTGTAAATTATGCCTGGTAGTGATTGGAAAATGTGGTGCTTAAAAGCTGTTTTTTGGGGGTTATGTAAGGGAATGAGGTACTAAAAACTCTATTTGGGGTTATTCACAGGAAGGACGTAGCAACAAGCCGTATTTTGGGGATTATGTAAAGGAATAAGGTATAAAAACCTCTATATTTTGGGGTTATCCATGTGAATGAGGTTCTAAAGGACTGTATAGGATCCATATGTATATGTATATGTATATGTATATGTACATGATCCATAGGAATATATCTAGTTCACAGAGTTTATCCACAGGAACACACTAAAAAGCTGTATTTTGGGGTTGATCCATGGGAATGCAACACCCTAACTCCCTCCTGGCTGGGGCAGAAGCACCTGCTCAGTTCATTCTCTAAAGTCCGGGGCAAGTTCCCCGCCCCCCATCTCCCTCTGCTAGCCATCCATCCCACCTCTCCCAAAGCTCATGCTGCTGTTTTTCCAGCCCCCAGACAAGCCTGTTCTTCCCCTGGAGCCCTGGAGGAGCAGTGGGAAGTCAGGGGAGCATTCCAGCTATTCTGAGCTGGCGTGTGACTCTCAGCAGATCCCAGACACGCAGCCAAGGTCCAGGCAGGTCCTGAACTTGCTAAGAGCAAAAAACTTCTTACCTGGTGCCCTTTCAGGCACCACATTTAGTGAATCTTAAAAAAAAAAAAAAACCAACAGATTTTGGGAATCTCCAAAACCTTTTGGGAGATAGCTTTGCAGGATTCTCAAATTCCCAAAGGGCTTCTAGACTAAGCAGAGACAGGGATGTGTGTTATAATAGAAGGGGTCTAATGCTTCTCCCTTTATGTCATCATTTACACCCACACAAAGCCGCTATCAAGTTCCACAGGAGTGGGGATACATCACTCGGCACTGGATAAATTTAGTCTACACGGGACAGAAATAGGATGTAGAGAAGTTCATCTGCTTTGGAGGATCAAATGACAGGCAAAGCATCCTCAGGAACACAGCTGGCAATGACCACTCCCAATGTAACAAACTAATGTGGCTAAAGAGGTGGAATTGGAGAAAACGTCATTGAACCAGATACTGAAATAGGGAAATAAGGCACTAATTAAATAAAGGGTGACAGAGCTGGGAAAGTATTGAGGGAAATACCAGCCAAAATGTAAATTATCTGTGGAATAAAAGGGAACTCCGTGAATTTGGGGAAGGAATGTCTGGGCATCTCAGCACCGTAATGAAGCTGATGGAGAAATTTATAGGGAGAAGCCGTAAAGACAAGGAATGTGAGAAACATCTGAGAGGGGCTGAGGGAGGCTCAGCCTGGAGAAAAGGAGTCTCAGGGGGGATCTTCTGGCTCTCTACAACTCCCTGAGACAGGAGGGTGCAGCTGGGGGGCTTGGGCTCTGCTCCCAGGGAACAAGGGACAGGACAAGAGGAAATGGCCTCAAGTTGTGCCAGAGAAGGCTCAAGGTAGGATATTGGGAAAAATTCTTCATGGAAAGGGTGTTCAAGTATTGGAAGAGGCTGTGCAGGGCAGGGGGGAATCACCATCCCTGGAGGTGTTCAAAAAACATATGGATGTGGCACTTGGAGACATGGGTTAGTGCTGGGGGAATGGTTGGACTTGATGGAAGGCTTTTTCCAACTGCAGTGATTCCATGATTCTCTGTCACTTCACAGGAATAGGGATAACTGGCAAAACACATCTTTAGCTCACACATGGATCCACTGGTGTCTCAGATCTATCCAGTTCAGGTGCCTGTAATGTGAAACTCTCTCAAAATCCCAAATCTGCCTGCTGGCATTTCCATATCGATCTGGGAGGAGAGAGGGAATTAAAATGGAAGTGTTCCTTGTTTCTGTATTCCAAGGGACTTACATCATTGGCCAGGTGATACAAAGCCTGGTCCAGGTTTTCTTCAGCAATAGAGAAAAGCCCCAGCCCACGGTGTAACTTAGACTGAAGAGCAGCACTGCAGTCTGGGGTTTGGAGGACAATCCTCTGGGCTTGGGAGAGATACTTGGCTGCCTGACGCAGACGGCCAGCGCCTGGAATGATATGTAGGGATAATCAGGAAAATAAGGAGGATGAAGAGCATTTTTTAATCTGGAAGGTCAGAGAATACTTCTGGCTGTCCCTTTGGAGTAGCTTGATATGGAGATGCCATTTGGGGATTCCCCAATTCTTTCCCAAGTGCTTCTGAGTTGCCCAGGTATATAAAGTCTCATTTACAGACAAGTGAATGTGTAGAGAGCTCCAAAAGGAGCCAGAAACCACAGAATTCCAAACTGATTTGCATTGGAGGGGACCTTCAAGCTCTTCCAGTTCCACTCCCTGCCATGGGCAGGGACATCTTTCTCTATCCCAGGTTGCTCCAAGCCCCGTCCAACCTGGCCTTGGACACTTTCAGGGATCCAGGGGCAGCCACAGCTTCTCTGGGCACCCTGTGCCAGGGCCTCACCACCCTCACAGGGAAGGATTTCTTCCCACTATCCCATCTGACCCTGCCCTCTGGCACTGGGAAGCCATTCCCCCTTGTCCTGGCACTCCAGACCCTTGTCGAAAGTCCCTCTCCAACTCTCTTGAGTCCCTTTAGGCACTGAAAGGGGCTCTAAGGTTTGCCTGGAGCCTCTTCTCCAGGTGAACACCCCCAGCTCTCCCAGCCTGGCTCCATGGCAGAGGGTACACTGCACTCAGTCTCTCAGGAACACGTGGGCCAGACAGGTTCGCTCCAGGCAGGCACTGATGACTCGCACCTTATCACACCGGAATTACTCACAGCATTTTTTCTCCCTGCTCTCACCATGACATTTACCATTTACGACAACCCCTGAGCCACCTCCATTGCGCCAGCAGAGCATTGTGTGTGCTCCTGGAATGGCAGTGATTTACAGGGATCTCTCTTGCAGGGAAAGCAGCTCCCATGCCCTCATTTGCCATATTTTCCAAAGCACACAATGAGAAAAGGCTCCGCTCAGGCAGAGCAAGATTTGTGAATGTACTGGCGAGTTCTTCGGGTGCAATAGCCTCTGAAATGTTTGCTGGTTCCCTGAGATAAGAGCACAACCAATCACTCTCGGGAATTTAATGCTTTGGAGAGTCATCTGAGGCCATGGAGGTAAAGAATAGACTTTCATACAGCTTCTCCTGTGGGAATTGGTGGAGAGGGAGAAAACATTTCATTTGCTTTCATTGATCTCCTGAGTGCTGAGAGATTCTTTTCCCCAGACCCACAGAAAAGGGGTGTAAGGGGTGTGTGTGTGGGGGGGACGGCTCAAATCTCTACAATACCCTTGAGGCAGAGCAGGGCCCAGTGCTGCTCCTTCCTAGATAAATGGCAAAAGGAAACCAGAAACCTGACCCAGGAGGCCTTGCCCTTGCCAGCATTCCCATGTTGACAATGCTCACCCGTGGAGGCCTCAGCCAGGAGTAGATATACGGGCACGAGCTGCACGGAGCTGGAGCCGAACACTCGGGAGCTGAAGCGCAGTGCCTGCAGTGCTGCAGGAATTGCTTCCAGGGGCTTCCCTGCCCACACAAACCCCTGGGCTGTGCTCAACGCCACAGCAATGAGGGACTCCTGCAGGGAAACAGAGCAGGGGCAGAGTGAGAAAAGACAGGGAGAAAGGAAATCACAGAACCCCACAATGGTTTGGGTTGGAGGGACCTTAAAGCCTATCTCATCCCATCCCCTGCCATGGGACACCTTTCACTAGACCATGTAGTTACAGATGCACTGGCTCTTCTTAAAATCGAGTTTTCAAATTATAAAGCAGCAATTGTAATGTAGTTTGTGGCTGTAATTAATAGACAGACATTAAAGCTGTCATATTAGCTTGTATTAGTCTGGCTCCATTCCTGCTTCGAGCAGGAACAGCTTTGGACATCCTGGCAGGTCATGTGGTATCTTCCAGGACGAAGAATCCTTTACGCCTCCTGACAAGGTCTCATAAGGCTGCAGCAATAAAAGCTGTGAAGCACAGAAAACGATCATCACAAGACCAGAAAGGAGATTAGAGCCAGGGGTTCCAGTGTGACTCAGAGCCAGCCAAGCCCCGTGGTGCCAGTATGGCACTGCTCCAACTGCTGGAGACATGGCCAGGGAGTGAAGAGAGAGCTCCTCACAGGGAACTGCAGCTTCATCCCACCCTCTCCTGGCTGGTCCTGGGCTGGGATTTTGTGTGCAGAGTCTTAAAACAGGTCAAAATCAGAATGTGCTACACTCAGCAAATCCATCCCCATCTGGGGTTGGTGGTGCAAACTTCTGCAGCGTTTATCAGAATCCATAACTTATCCTGTACTTATCCATGTATAGCTGCTCCCTGCCTTTTGCTGTTCCTACCAGTCCACACCATTTGGCCCCTCCACTGTTAGCAGCAGCTGATGTAATTCCCAGCTCCACAAACAGATCTCCATCCCAATGCCTGCTCCCTGCCAGGAGCTGCGCATGCTGTGCCCTTACAGGGATGCCAAGGAAAATGCACCAGGATCCTTGTAGAATCACAGAATCCCAGAAAGGCTTGGGTTGGGAGGGGTCTTAAAGCCCATCTTTTCCACCCCCTGCCATGGGAAGGGACACATTCCACTAAACCAGGCTGCTGAGAGCCCCATTCAGCCAGCTACTAACACTTCTCCATTAGTTTTTCCCAGCAGTGGTGTAGCAGGAAAGCTGCCTGGGAAACAGTGGTGCTGCTGGAGAGCGCAGAAGTGCTACCCCAGTTTTCTCAGTGGGACCCTGAGAAAACATCGGTTCACCCCTTATCACTCTCTGCCTCCAGCTGGGGCTGAGCTGGGCAGAGACACCAATCTCAGAGCTCCTGGAGACCAGGCTTTGGCATTTTGCTGAGCTTGAACTGCTTGGAGTGAGGGAGAGTTGTGCCATGGGTGAAGGAGCAACACTGGGACAGAGAGCTCCAGGACAGCCTGTGAGTATTTCCTGGAGATCCTGGCTGAGGTAAAGAGACACCTTTTTGGATAAATGAGATCATCGAAGAATACAGCCCAGAGCAACAGCCCCTGCTCCAGGGAGGAGAGCCAAGAGCCGGAAAACACAGCACCCATTCCTGAGCTACCAGAATATGGAGAAGGGAAAGACAGGTTTTCCATAGAAGCTGTGGAATCCCTGGAAGTGTCCAGGGCCAGGTTGGACAGGTCTTGGAGCAACCTGGGATAGTGAAAGGCTTCCCTGTCCTTGGCAAGGGGTGGAATGAGATGGACTTTAAGGTCTCTTCTACCCCAAACCAGTTTGGGATTCTCTGAAACACAAACTGTGTCCAGGGAGCATGTGGTGCCCAAGGAGAAAACCAGTACATGCTTAGGGCAGCAGCAGGAAAAGCTGGTATTTCTCGGGCTGCTTTTTCTGTCTGTAGCAGTCTGGTGCAACCAGTGCAGGCCCTGGTGCGTGGGCATCACCCAGATTGGCATCTGGGAGGTGCTGGAGATCAGGATCATTCTGTTTTTTACTCCTTGTCAATTGTATCATTGCTGCTTCCCATGGCCTGAAACATCTGCAGCGAGGACAAGCTGGGGGTTGAACTCTGGCACAGCTTCCAGGAGGAGAAGGAAGGGCAGGAGGCAAGAGGAGCCCTGGAGCAGTGAATATTTCTGATCACAGTTCCAAGCCTTGGAGAATGGTTCCCTTTGGCCCTGAAGTGCCCTGGGGGAATGGTTCCCTTTGGCCCTGCCCTGGTTTCCCCCTTGCCCCTGGCCCTATCACTTTGGGTTCTTTCCATGTGTGTTGCAATTTGAGGTTTCTCTGAAGATGCCCCCACGCAGTTTTTGGGGTTTGAGGGGGCTGAGGACCCCAGCTCTGATCCAGGTGGGAGCAGGGGGTTGGGAACATACTCAGGGCCTAGTGTCACATCCAGTATTTACTCTCAGACACCAAAACTGATGGTGTGTCTGAAGAAATGAGGATTTCAGAAAGAGGGAAGGCTCCAGTGAGCTGGAGCTGAACCTGCAGCCAGAGCAGTGCTGGGGCTGGCTGGGCTGGATCTTTTCCCATGCCCAGAAGCTGTGGGGAGCTGACATCATGCAGGCAGGTCAAGCTCTTCTCCAAACAGAAACTTGGAGTTCTGTCAGTTTGGAGATGCTGTCTGCAGGCACCCCCCTGGCTACGTTGACAGAAGCAGATTTCTATCAACAAAGCTTTGGAGCCACAAATGAGGAATGAAACTCATAAAACCTCCTGGCTTCCAGCTCCCTGCTCCTTGAGCCACAGGGCATTTGGATGTGTCCAGGTTTTCCTGTGTCCTGACTGAGGCTGGAGCTCTGTGTTTCCTAAACAAACATGGGGCAGGAGTGGGTGAAGTACAGCAGAAAAGTTCAAAAAGCAGCAAACCCACAGGCAGGCTTTGGGCAGAAGGTTTTTGCTCTGGTTACCATGAGATTGCAGAGCTTTTCCCTCAATTCCAAAAGCCATTTTTGCATAGAATCCCAGACTGGTTTGGGTTGAAGGAACCCTAAGGCTCATCTCATTCCTGCCACGAGCAGGGACACCTTCCACTATCCCAGGTTGCTCGAAGCCCTGTCTAACCAGGTCCTGGACACTTCCAGGAATGGGGCAGCCACAGCTTCTCTGAGCAACCTGTGCCAAGGTCTCACCACCCTCACAGGGAAGAACTTTTTAAAGCAGTTTTGTTTGATCTGGAATAGGAATGTGATGAAGCCAGTGAGACAAGGCACTAAATAATCTCCCCCTCTCCCAACACCTCTGAGCCAGCCCAGGCCAAACTTGGCCGCTCCAAACCCTGCTGAACACAAAGGAACTTTCCCTCTTGCTGGGAAAGCCAGCAGGCAGCCGAGAGATTTCCACTGTCTCACTCCTTTCTTTGGAGAGGAGGAAAGCAAAGTGACCCAGCATAGATCATTCTCACAATCTATTTTATTTAAATAGGCCAGAGACAAAGGTCAAAGAACAGATTATGTTAAGGGTTGTTAAGGAGCCTATAAAAATCTCCACTTCAAAAAAACCCTGGAGTCTGCTCTCCCTGCCTTGCTCATGGAGCCATTCCCAGCCCATGCTCCAGGCTGCTGTTTGCTAACCCAGTGTGAACCCCAATCAAGAGTGACTTTCTCTCCACCAGTCCCATCTTCCTGCTGTCTTTCCCTTCACCTAATTAAACCAGCAGATTAACTTCCATGAAGAAGCACTTCCCTCAGCTGGCAGCCACGTGGCCTGTTGGAATGTATGGGGATAATTTTAGTTGCTATAAAGTCAGTGATGTAATCAGTGTCAACATCAGTGTTCAATAGCAGGGGAGTTTCTTGGAACAGCTTCAAACACTGCTGGATGCAAAATCCTGCCACACCCCCATGACACCCATTTTAACCTTCCTCGCAGGTTTTATACAGAAGAACTTAAACAGAACCTGGAACTAATGAAGTTTTGCATTTTCCCTTTGGGACACAGTGGCCTGACACACCTTCTGTGGACTTTGCTCAACAGTCTCACCTGGGATTTTCAGCCAGACAGGAGTTTCCAAACCAGCCTGTGATGTCATGGCCCAGTTCCTGTAAAACCAAAAGGAATCTGCTGCCTAAAGCCTGTCACGAGTTCTCACCAAGCAGGACTCTTGCCTGTGGACTTCATCTTTCTGGAAGCTCCCAAGAAAGGTGACAGCAATGAGCTGGACCCCAAAGCCCCACATTTGGACCAAAAACACTTTGAAAATAATAATACATCTAGAATTCAAAATATTAGGGATGTTCTCCTCAGTGGCACCATTGGATTGTTCCAAGCCCACTGAGTGCTGCCCCATTATTCTGTGCCGGGAGTTATTATAGAGGGAAAATTTATTTCCATAGGGAAGATTTTCAGGAGCAGATGCACCTGGGTGGGTGTGGAACAGCAGCTTCTTCCACTCCATAAACAAAAAAAGAAGGAGTTGCAAACCACTGGGGCTGGAAGGGAGCTGCACATCTGCACGTCCCTGAGGCCTGATGGAGCTAAAAGGCTGCACTTAGTGGGAAAGGGTGTTCCAAGGTGGCCAGGAAAACAAAGGGAGGGGGCTTGGTTTCTTTGCCCCTGTGCTCTGGGAAAGGGGATACCCTCCCATCAATGGGTCTGGAAGAAGCAAATCTCATCTGGATCCTGGACTAACCAGGGTGAAGGACCAACTCCCTGGCAAGGTGGGAAATCCAGGATTGCTGCTGCCTGAGGAAGCTCAACATACCAAGTAAACATTGTGGAAAAGGCCGGAGGCTCAGAAATGACAGACAGGATGCTCTCACTCCCCTTATTTTTTGAAGTTTTGTTTAAAAAAAACAACCCCCAAACCTCTGCAACCAAGTCCCAAATCAACCAAGGAGATGCCATCCTCTTCCTTGGGAGCATCCAGAGGGAAGAATTCTAAAGGGGTGGATCCTGTGAAGGCAAAAGCTCTGCTTGGTTTTAGGCAAGAAATTCCTTTCAGTTTTATAGGAATTGGGCAGTGACAGCCCAGGCTGCTTTGCAGACTCCTGTGTGACTGAAAATCCCAGGCAGGCCCAGTTTATCCCTGGTGTGTCCCACCATGTACAGTCAGGGTAGGGAGAGGAGCTGGAATTCCTTCCCTGGCAGCACTTTGAAGTTGTGCTTGTTTCTCCTGCACCCACCTGACTCCTCAGCAGCTGCTCCTTCCCATGTTTTCTGTCTTTTTCAGAATGGAAACAAGGCTGAGGTCCGAGGACTGGGATGAGCAGGTGGCAGATACGGCTGTGGATGCTGATCCAGTCAGTTCTCTGGTGAGAGACATCGCTGGCAAAAGGAGAGGAGAAGAATACTAGTATTTGCTGGAATATAATGTAACGGAAGATTATTCCCTGTTGTCTTTTAGGACTTCCTCCACAACAATTACCCAGAGCCCCTGGGCTGCTTACAGGGCGCCCAGTACATGATATTGCCAAATGTTTCCATTTCACAGCGCTGTCCTGACACATCCCCACAGTTCTCTGTGTTAAAATCCTTATTTAAACCACTCCCTGAACTGTTGATACAGCTAAATTTGAGCAAATCCCTGGATTCCAACACTGGAAAAACAAAAACCACAAACCAACCCACCCCAGGTCACTGTGGGAACAGGGAATGCTCTGGAACTCAGTGACTGCTCTGAGGGCGTGTGAGGGACGTTTTGAGTGATACTCCAGAGCTCCCAGCTCTGCTCCCTGCCTGATGCAGGAGCCTTTGGAAGAGCATCAGTTCCAGCTGCGGTTCCTACTGCCCTGCTGGCTGAGCTCCACCCTGGGCCCTCTCCAGGCTTCCAGGCTGCATCCTGGGTCTGGTCCCAGCCTCCTGAGCCCATCCTTGCCAGCTGAGCTTTGTCCCAGATCTCACCTCGTGTCCGGGGTTTTGTGGGGCTTGTCCCTGTGTACTGAGTCTCATTCCAGGGATAATCCCTGCCTCTTGCCTGTGTCCCAGACCACATCCCAGGCTTTGTCCCTGCCTCTCTGTCCTTGTTCTGGGCCTGTTCCTGCCTCCTACGTTGTATCCTAGGTCTTCTCCACATGTCCTGAGTCTTGTTGTGGGACAAGTCCCGCCTCTCGTCCTGTCCCAAGTCTTTTCTGGCCTCCTCCTGAATGCCAAGCCTTATCCCAAGTGTGCCTCGTCCCTCACCCTGGAGCTAACCCTGCTTCCTGCCCTGTCCCTGCGCCCCAGGCCTCATCCTGTCCCCTGGGCCTCACCCCGGGGTCTCTTACCAATAATAGGTGAGGCGGCAGTCGGGGCAGCGCAGCGGGGCCGTTCGAGCCCCGCACAGTTCGCAACGCGGGGGCCCCGCCATGGCCGGCCCTGAACTCTCGACGCGTCCCCGGTTGCCGAGGTGACACTTCCGGTGAGGTGAGAGACGTCACTTCCGACAAACGCCAGCGGCCGCGCTGGAGTTCCGTTGCCGAGGCAACACTTCCGGAACGCGGAGGATGACACACGTGATTTCCGGCGGGCTGGGCGGGCCCGTCATGGCGGCGGCGAAGGAGAAGGAGAAGGAAGAGAAGGTCGAAGACAAGGACGAGAACAACGACGTGGACGCGGCGGCGACCGAGGGCCGGGTGCGGGCTTGGGCCGCGGCGCAGGCGGCACGCGGGCGGCGCGTGGCGCTGGTGACGTCAGGCGGGACGCAGGTGCCGCTGGAGGCGCGCGCCGTGCGCTTCCTGGAGAATTTCAGCAGCGGTCGGCGCGGGGCCGCCTCGGCCGAGCGGCTCGTGCGGGCCGGGTACAGCGTGTGCTTCCTGCACCGCGCCCGTTCCGCCTTCCCCTGGGCCCGCGCCCTGCCGCCGCACGGCCCCGCGCTGCTCGACGCGCTCCTCCTCACCCCGGGGCCGCCGCCCGGCGTGGCCGCCGCCCCTGCCGCGCTGCCCGCGCTGCTGCCTGCGCTCCGCGAGTACCAGCGCGCCACCGAGGCGGGCGCGCTGCTCGCCATCGAGTTCACCGGGCTCGCTGAGTACCTGGCGCTGCTGCGCGCGGTCGCCCGAGCCCTGGCGCCCCTCGGTACGGGGGAAATCCGGGCGTGAGGAGACGGGGGGAACCGGGGGGACCAGGAATGAGGGACGGGGTGGCCACCGGTTCGTAAGACACAGGGCAAGAGAGGATGAAGCCCCCAGAGGGGTCTCCAGTGTGAGGGAGCCCAGGAATGAAGGAACAGAGTGGTCCTGTGAGAAGATTCAGGATGAGAAAGGATGAAGCTTTCATGGGGGTCCCCAGTGTGAGGGGACAGGCAGATCAAGAACGAGGGGATGTGATGGTTGTGGGGGGAAAGGTTGAGGCATCCCCAGGTATGAGGTGACCCCGGGACCTGTGAGGCTCTGGCGTGAGGGAACAAGGGGGCCCCCTTGCTTGGAGGGCTCCTGCACCCCGGCATGAGGGTCCCTGGGGGCTATTGGGTCTTGGGAGGAGGGGACAAGACAGACCCCAGTGGAGAGCAGTCTGAGGGGTACCCCAGGATGGGGTCAGGGCTGCCCTCCTCAGGATTGTGCTGGGGGGCCCTGGTCTGCCGTGTTTGGTGTGTGTGGGTGGCAGCCCGGCTGGCTCTGGGGTGACAGGGACAGGCTGTGGCAGTGAGGGACAGCATTTGTGTTCCCACAGGCTCCAGTGTCATGTTCTACCTGGCAGCCGCCGTGTCAGATTTCTACATCCCGGCCTCCGAGATGCCAGAGCACAAGATCCAGTCCTCGGAGGGGCCCCTGCAGGTGAGGCCCCCCTTCCTCCCCTGTCATGGCCTCCTCTGCCACCCCCCTCAGCCACCCCCTCCTTGCTTCCAGGGTCTTTTTCCTGAGAACTGGCTGTGGATAAAACTTGGGAAAGCTGCCAAGCAGCAGCTTGTGTGTGTTGTCAGAGGGAACGGGAGGGTGAGATCCCACAGGGACAGAACCCTGTGGAAATCCTGGAGTTGCATTGTTTTATTCTTATCTTGCACCGAAGGGCCCAGATAAGAGAACAGGGCAGGATCAGCCCTGCTCTCCTTTGATCCAGGTCTACTTTTAGGATGGGATGAAGGGGTGAGTGGTACCATGGGTTATCTGCAGGGAGGTCAGTGCTGCTCTGTCTGATGTGGAGCAGCTTCAACATGTCTGCAGTTGTGGTGGGGCATGTGAAGAGGGGCCCCTGAGGTGCATCCTGCTCTTCTGGCTTAGTCCTTTAAAGCAGCCTGTGCTTCCATGGAGATGATGAGAGGGTGGGTCTCAGAGAGCTGAAGTGCTCCAAGATTAGCTCCTGGAGTACTTGAGTTGCTGCCTTTTGTCTGGAGAGAGGTTTTGGACAAGGGCCTGGAGTGCCAGGACAAGGAGGAATGGTTTCAAACTGCCAGAATAGATTTAGATTGGATATTGGGAAGAAATTCTTCCCTATGAGGGTAGTGAGGGCCTGGCAGAGGGTGCCCAGAGAAGCTGTGGCTGCCCCATCCCTGAAAGTGTTCAAGGCCAGGTTGGACAGTGGAAGGTGTCCCTGTGCATGGTAGGGGGTGGAATGAGATGGGATTTAAGGTCATTCCCAAGCCCAACCATTCCATGACTCTGGGATCCATACTGCTTGTATGAATGATGATGCAACACTGCAGCATCGAGGTCCCTCTCAGCAATGGGAGCAGGTGGCTCTGGAATTCTTTATATAACAAATACCAAATTTATTTAATTAATTACTTTCTAAGAAGTTGCTGGGCTTCATTCTTTATCATTAGCATCAGAAAGATGAGACCTGGCCTGATTTTCAGTGATGGATCCAGATGTCTCCTACTGTTTTTCCACCATACTTTAGCACTTTGATGCCTCATGTGTGTTAAGGAGTTGATAGAAGGAAAGGTGAAGACGGGATAAACTGTGTGGATTCTGGAGAGCTGAAATCTCAGATTTATGCAGTTACAAGGCTTTTTAAAATCTTTTCTCCTCATGTTTATATTCCCCAAGTGGGGTTAGCTCTGGGAATGCAGAGTTCCTGGGACCCGGCCTCAGCTGTGAGCACCACATGGATCATTTAATTTAAATTTAATGTCATTTGAACCTTGTTTGGTGAGAGCTGCCCAAACACTTGAAAAATTTGCCGGTGTAAATGTATGAAACAAAGCTGGAATTTCCCTCTTTCCCATGGCACCTCCTATTAAAACTCCCTGTAATGTTTTTACTGATTTTTTTCTTTTTATCTTTTCCCACCGCAGATCACAATGAAGATGGTGCCAAAAATGCTGTCACCCCTGGTCAGAGACTGGGCCCCTGAGGCCTTTGTGATTTCCTTCAAACTGGAGACAGATCCCCAGATCCTCCTGGATAAATCTCGGCAGGCTCTGGAGAAATACCGGCACCAGGTGGTGGTGGCCAATGTCCTGGAATCCCGGAGAACCTCTGTCATCATTGTCACCAGGGACTCACAGACTCCCTTATCTCTGTCTGATGAGGAAATAGCACAAGGCATGGAAATAGAAGAGAAGATTGTGAGTTACCTCCAGGGCCAGCACACAGCCTTTATAGAGAGAAAAGGCTGAAGAGCAGCGTGGAGGAAACAAGGGAATTGTGCTGCAGAGGGAGTAGGACCGGAGTGATTGCCTGTCCAGGTAAATAAACCAATCCCCACAGAACACTAAGGAGAGCCGTCCAACACTGTGTCACTTTTCTACGGCTTGGCCATGGCTATTGGAGCTTTGTAAAAGAGAAATACATGGAAGTGAAATCATTCCAAAGGATATTTGTTGTGGTGTCTAAAGGAGGAAAGGAGCTAATTTCTATCCCATGGGCTGGGAGAGCTGGGAGGACAAGAAATGATGAAGGTTTCTGTATATAAAGAATTTCTTGAATCTCTCTCTTTGAAGTTTCTTTTGGAATGGCTGGAGGAAGGAATGGGGCTTTGCAGGAAAGATGTGCTGGTTTTATGACTGGAGTGGGGAATCATCTGGTATTGAGAGTGGGTGGTGAAACCAGGGTAGCAAAAAGGAGAGTGAGCTGACAGTGACTTTGGGGAAGCAGCTCTTGTGCCAGGAGAAATCCCGGGAGACATCCCATGTTCCTACAGTTCAGGTGCTGCAGCAGCATCCCTAAAGCAGCTGTTTCAAAGGTTTTCTTTTCATCCCAGGTTATTTGTGGGTTCCTTTGCTTCCTATTCCATTTACACCAGGAAGTTTTCCAAGGCAGTGTTTGGGCAGCTCTCACCAAACAAGGCTCAAGTGTCACTGCAGAGCTCTGTAAACAAAGGCAAGACCAAACATCTGGCACAGACCACAGAGGATGGATCCAAGTTTGAGGCCAAGGTTGGAGAAAGGGAGTGGGCACTGAGGGGGGGTGGTGTCCTGGGAAGGGAATGGAGCTGGGGAAGGGTCTGGAGCACCAGGAGTGGCTGAGGGAGTTGGGGGGGCTCACCCTGGAGAAAAGGAGGCTCAGGGGGTCCTTGTGGCTCTGCACACCTCCCTGACAGGAGGGGTCAGCTGGGGTGGGGAGGGGTTGGGCTCTGCTCTCAGGGAACAAGGGAGAGGATGAGGAAACAGCCTCAGGCTGTGCCTGGGGAGGTTCAAGGTTGGATATTGGGAAAATTGTTCATGGAAAGGTGTTCAAGTATTGGCACAGGCTGCCCAGGGCAGTGGCGGAGTCACCATCCCTTGAAGTGTTAAAAAAAAAGTGTGGATGTGGTACTTGGGGACACAGTTTAGGGTAAACATGGCAGTGCTGGGGGAATGGTTGGACTCAATGATCTTGGAGGGCTTTTCCAGGCTTAGTGATTCCATGTTTCTCTGACAGCAGAAGGGGTGGCAGTGACTGACCCTGGAAGGGGAAGCTTCCTCTTGGCTGTGTGCAGTTAAAACTGAAATGTTCCTGGTTTTGTCTTCCAACGATTACCAGTTTCAAAGTGTGTGTTCCTCATGTCTGCAAGAAACTTAATTGCAGCTCTCCTGCTGTCCACTGTGTGTCTGCTCACAGTCTGTCCTCAGAATAAATTCACTGGGATCCTGGAAAGAAGGACAACAGCACATGGGAGTGCTGGAAGCATTTCCAGAGGCAAGACTGTGCTCTGGGTAAAACTACGGAGTGTTCAGGAGGCAGCAGTGATTTTGTAATAACACTAATCCCCTGAAAGTGAGGGGTGCTCAGAAAACAAGGAAAGTAAAGCCAGAAGAGCAAGAAAAGAGCATGAGGATGGGATCAGTGGATCCCATCAGTGATGGGAGAAGTCCAGGTTGGTCAGGAGGGGAGAGATCCAGCTGGTAACTGAGTCAGGAGAAGGAACTCACAACTTCTTTGTGACCAGGACTGATAAAGAAGGTGAATAAGCTCCAAGAACTGCCTGTCTTCTTCTTCCAGTATGTAATTGATGGGAATGTCAAGTCTGGGATTTCCCTTGTGTTAGTTTGTAGCCAGCAGGGATGAGAATATAAAAACTTGTCTAAGTTGAACATGCCCCTGCAGGGGTGTTGGGACAAGGTGTGGGAGAAATGCCACCAACACTGTCTTCAGAGAGTCCTGGGATTTCTTTGAGGTGGTTGGGAAGGAGAGGAAAAATCTGAGCTTTTTGAGGAGCAGACTGGGGCAGTGGACCCTGGGAATCTTGGGGTTTCATTGGACTTGGGAACCCACTGTGGGCTTCAGTGTTGTGTCTGCCCCCACTTGTGAAGTGCAGGTTGGGGAGATTCTTTAAGCTCAAACTGGGCCACAGCCATGCTGATCCCCTGTCAGGGATGCATGTGTTCCATGTGGGAGGTTAAACCAAACCCATGAGTGCTCCCACCTTGGCAGTGTTTGGGCACCAGCACTCTGGGAATGCCGGTTGTGGTACCTAAGTGGGAAGTGGCTTCTGCAAGTCCAGTCCGTTGCTTTCTGAGGATCCCAGAGGGCTTAGTGGAAAGTCCTCACTGGACTCTGCTGTGTCCCTCTTCTCCGTGTCCTGGTCTTCTCCTTTCTCTACCTTCCAACCACACCAACAAGGGGGTCTTTTTAACAACTGTATGTTGCACAGACACAACAATGCCCAGCCATTAACTGACTCCTGCAAGTCTTCTTGTCACCTTTCTGCCTTAGAGACCTTGTGCAGTGGCATCAGCCAGTGAGTCAGTTCTACAGGATGGACCTACTTTATTCTGCAGTTCCTTAATCTCGTGGAGTCATCGTTGGGTTTCAAGGGGCTTTAAAGCTCATCTCATTCCACCTCCTACTAGCCCAGGTTGCTCCAAGCCCCATCCAACCTGGCCTGGAACACTTCCAGGGATGGGGTAGCCACAGCTTCTCTGGGCAGCCTATGTCAGGACCTGTCCACTGACAAGGAATTTCTTCCCAGTATCCCATCTAACCCTGTCCTCTGGCAGTGGGAAACCATCCCCTCTTGTCTTGTCACTCTATGTCCTTGTCCAAAGTCCATCTCCTGCTCTCTTGTAGGAACTGTCATGGTCTCTAAGGTCTCCCGAAAGCCTTCTCTTCTCTAGGCTCGGCTCCATGTACTTGCCCGCTTCCCCTTCAGCTCCAGCAGATTCACTTGGGCTTTAGAAGAAAATCGGGGAAACTTTTGGCCCCTTTTCGTGACCCCGGCGGGAGCGGCGCTGTGCCCGCTGCCGGCCGCCAGGGGGCGTCACGGAGCCACGAGGGGGCGTGGCGGGGGCGCGGCCCCCCAACCGCACGTGACGTTAGGGGCGTGGCCTGGCGCGGCCCATTGGCGCCATTGCTGATGGGGCGCGGCCGCAGGGAGGGGCGCGGCCTGTTGCCATGGCGCCGGGGAGTCTGTACCGCCGCATGGACGCGGTCGCCGTCGCCCCGGTGGGTGCCCGGGACCGGCCCGGGGGCGTCGGGGGCCGGGTGTACCCCCGCGACCGGCCCAGGGGAGGGTTCGGGGTATTGGTTGTACCTCTGGCACCGGCCCAGCCCGGGGGCGATTTCGGGGGCTCGGTTGTACCCCCAGGATCGGCCCGAGGTGTTCGGGTACCCGCGGCCCCCGTCGCTCATGGCTCCTCTCGCTGCCCCGCAGGCGGAGCCCCCGGTGCCGGCAGACACCATCCAGCGCTGGCTACGGGCGGAGGGCGCCGACCCCGCCGCCCCGGCCGAGGAGCAGCTGGGCCTGGCCTGGCGGCTTCTGCGGCGAGCGGAGACCCGGCTGGGCGAGCTGGAGCGGCGGCGAGCCCAGGACATGAGAGACGTAAGAGCCGGGGAGCGGGCCCGGCTGAGGCCTGTCCTGGGAAGGGTCTGGAGCACCAGAAGCGGCTGAAGGAGCTGGGAAAGGGTCTCAGCCTGGTAGAAAAGGAGGCTCAGGGGGGACCTTGTGACTCTGCACAACTCCCTGACAGGAGGTGGCAGCCGAGGGGGTCGGGCTCTGCTCCCAGGGAACAGGGACAGGAGGACATGGAATGGCCTCAGGCTGTGGCCGGGGAGATTCAGGTTGGACATGAGGAGAAATTTCTTCACTGAAAAAGTGGTCAGGTCTTGGCAGGCTCTGCCCAGGGCAGTGATGGGGTCGCCATCCCTGGAAGTGTTCAAAGAACGACTGGACATGGCACTCAGTGCTCTGGTCTGGTGACGAGCTGGTTTTGTCACAGGTTGGGTTATTGTGAGCCTTTTCGAACCGCAGTGGTTCTGGGATACCCCCTGCGTTAATCCGCCCAGGCCTGCATCCCTTGGTCCCCGCTCTGTGCAGCAGCAGGGTCAGGGTTGTCACTGCCACACTGCCGCCGTCGAAAATTCGGGGTTTATGTCACCATTCCTCATGCTGGGCATCAAAAAGCACCTGGTGAGCCCAGCAGCTCTCACAAAGGCATGGTTAAAAGTTCCCCACATTCCAGTACCCCCATAGCTGCATGACCTCTGGAGCTCCCAGTCAAGGTTTTACCATTCCCAGGTGTTCCAAAGGCATAGGACATACTGTTCTGCAAATACTTAAGGTTATCCTGTAAACATGATGGGATGGAGAACTTTTTGTGCTGCTGGCTCACTGGAGGCGCTGGCAGACATGGGAGTAGCCAGATTTTCTTTATTCCAGGTGGAAAGCTACGTGGGCCATGTCCGTACCCTGACAGTAGAGCGGGATGCCATTGCCTCTGAGTATGAGAAGGAGAATGAGCAGCTCAGGTTGGAGCTGGCACAGCTACAACTGCAGCAGGGTAATCCCTTCCCTCTGGAGTGCAGGCCCTGGGAATGCACTGGCAGGTGTTTGGGTCTGGAAAGCTTCATGGAGAGCTGAGCAGCATTTTTTGGGGAGTTCTCAAGGAGTTCTTAGTGGTTTGTTGTTTGAGAAGTTGCTAAGTGTTAATGAGCTGTTAAAATAGATTTGTAATTGATTTAGAGGTTCTTGCCTGCTTTTACTGCCTTTATTCAGGGAGCTTGGCAGGTTCTCCATATAGCTCTGTTGTTGCATGAAGCATCTTCTAGAGGCTGTTGGAAGACTAGAACTGATGGTGCTCTTTGGTTTCCAGCTCTAAATTATCTGTCGCTCCCGCCAAGTCAGTGAATTTGCTCTTGGCTTTGGTTTACACAAACTCCAAATTTTTTAAAACAATGTAAGGGACAGGAATTGTTTGTTCTGGTGATTCATAACTTGGGCGTGCTCATTGTCACAGAATCCCAGGATGGTTTCAGTTGGAAGAGACCTTCAAGCTCATCCAGTTCCATCTCTGGCCATGGGCAGGGACACCTTCCACTAGACCAAGTTGCTCAGGGCCCCTCAGAGCTTCAGTAATTTTGTTTAAACAAATTATTTCACTTATTTAACTTCAAATAATTTATTTTCAAACTCTAGGGTCACTTTTGCTAGGTTTAATTCTTGATTTTCTTCAGTCTTCTGTTGCACTTTCAGTAGTGCTCATAGCCCATGTCACCATTAACTCCTTTCATGAGCTGTATTGTCCTGGCCCTAAGATAAAATTCAGAGTGATGGCACAACTTAGAGTTGCTTTATGATTCAGGCTTTGGGGCAGCAAATACAGGAGTTTGGGGAAAAGTTTGAGCATTGGGTTTTCAGGGAGCATATCTGGTGGTGTGACTTTCCAAAGACTGATTTACCTAGAAATTTGATTTCTCTGGGCACTTAAGGCCGTAGATTGTGGTGAAAAGACTGCTTACAAAGGTTAAAATGAATAACGAGCTCGTGGGAGTCTCCCTGTGGCAGAAAACTGTGTTCCTGGTTCTCTCCCTTCCCACAAGGTGGCAGGAGAAAGACAGGATATCCCCAAAGCTGGAATGCAGTAATTTCCTCCTTGTAGCTCTGCTTGTCCTGGGCTTTCTCCATTTCTTAGGGATTCCTGAGGCTGTTGAGCAATGAGTACCTCTGGAATGGAAGCTGAGATCCTTGTCCATGGATCTTGGTGTATCCAGGAGGGATTGCTGGTTGCCATCCAGTTGGTCCCAGTGTGTTGTCCCTGAGGGGGTTATGTGACTTTGGTGCTGTAGAGTGTTTCTGGAGGGATTTGCTTTGGGATATCACTCAGATTTTGAGGTTCAGTACTTGTTGTTGACTCACTACTTGCATTGGCTACTATCCTGGGATGTGTGTGGGCAATTTAGGAATTTGAAGGCCCGGTTCCCTCTGGGCTGTCACCTGCAGGGAGAGGTGCCAGCCCTGAAATATTTTGGGTCCTTGTAGTGCACTGTATTGAGTGACTGGTCCTTTTATCCAGGTTTGTTCAGCTGGAGCTGAGGAGGCTGAGGGTGAGCTGAGGGCAGAACTCATCCCAGGCTGCAGCTCCTCTGGGACCAGGGAAAGGGCATGAGGGAATGGCTAGAGCTGTGTCAGGAGAGGTTTAGGTTGAATATCAGGAAAAGGTTCTTCCCCCAGAGGGTGGTGGGGCACTGACCAGACTCCCCAGGGACTGTTCATGGCCCCAAGGCTGCCAGAGCTCCAGGAGCATTTGGACGATGCTCTGAGGCACAGCGTGGGGTTATTGGGGTGTCCTGCACAGGGCCAGGAGTTGGACTGGATGATCCTTGTGGATCCCTTTCAGCTCAGGATGTTCTGTGGTTCCATGGTTCTAGGTCAGCCTCTTCATAATCCATCTGTGGGATGGATTTTTTTTTCATGAAAAAATCCCCCTGGTGATCACTAGTATGGAGTGGATGGATGTGCTTGTGCTGAAGATGCTGCACAATCCCAAAGGCTTCTACTGGGCTGTTCCTAACATGTCCCTGCTGCAGGGTTCTATGCTGCATCTCAGTGTCTGTTCCCAAGGTCTCTGCTGTTCATCAGGGTTCTTGGAATCATGGGAATGTTTAGGTTGGAAAAGCCCTGTAGGATCATCAAATCCAACCATTCCTCCAGCACTGTCTGGTCCACCCCAAGCGCCACATCTACACATTTTTTGAATAATTCCAGGAATGGTAACTCTACTGCTTCTCTGGAGAGCTGTGCCAGTGCCTGACCAACTTTTCCCTGAATATCCAACCTGAACCTCCCCTGGTACATCTTGAGGCCACTTCCTCTTGTCCTGTCCCTTGTTCCCTGGGAGCAGAGCCTGACCCCCATGTGGCTGCACCCTCCTGTCAGGGAGTTGTGGAGAGCCAGAAGGTCCCCCCTGAGCTTATTCTCCAGGCTGAGCCTACCCAGCTCCCTCAGCTGCTCCCCATGGAATTTGTGCTCCAAGTCTTGCTCCCCCTGTTACTTTTGCAGGACACCTGGGTGTCTCAGCAGGCATAGGATGATCCACTGGATTAGGCTGGAGAAGAGGCTTGTGGAAAGACAGACCCTGGTCTGCTGGGATTGTTAAAAATGTGGGCAAGGCAAGAGGACAGGATGGTGGTTGGTAGCTTTTGGAAGCATTGAAAGGAGAATGGGAAGGGGCAGCTGGAGACAGTGACTGGTTCAAGCTGATGATACAAAGGAGAGGCCTGAGCTGTGAATAATGCAGGGCAAGGGGCAGGATCTGTGCTGATACACCTGATCTGAGAGCTGGGGAAGGGAGCCTGGAGACCCCTGTGGGGGCTCTCGAGTCTGAGCACACTCCCTCTTCCAACAGCAGGCAAATGGATCAGAAACACTGCTTGGTCTGGGATCTCTTGGAGCAACCTGATCTGCTAAAAGCTATTTCATAAAATCATGGAAGTATGAAATGGGTTGGGTTAGAAAGGATCTTAAGGCTCATCCCATTCCACCCCCTACCATGGTCAGGGACACATTCCACTATCCCAGGTTGCTCCAGCCCTCCTTTAGACCCTGAGGATAGTTAGTGCTGGTGACTGACACTGAGCTCTTTCTGAAGATAAAAAGTAAATCTCTGCTCGCACATTTGCTCTGTGCTCATCTTGGGCTTGCAGGTTCTTACAGAGAGCAGCCAAAGCTGGTTGATGCTGCGCCATCAAGCTGAGCATCACCCCATCTGATACCTCTGCCCAGAGTGACATTTTTCCTTCCCTCCAGGCAGTTCCTGATCCGTTTCTGATGCTCTCGCTGAACACGCCGGGTGTTGTTGGAGGGCAGATCGATGATGCTCCCAAGAGCCTTCCTGAAAAACAACTGGAATGGCAGTGAAAAACAGCGCTGGGGGAGCTGCCTGGATTTGTTTAAAAAGTGAAACAAAAAGAATAGTCATGGTCTGAGATTGCTTGTGGTAACAGCTGGGCTGGTTAAACACACCCAGCAGGGCTGGAGGATGCAGGGCTGTGGTGGGGTGAGGTGGCTGCTGTTTCTGAGAGTATTCCTGGGGTAGGAAGATACAAATATCAATATAAAATTTGCTCCCAAACAAGTGTGGACAGAGGTGGGAGATGCAGTGGAGTTCTTGTGTGTGACAGTGCCTGGGGCAGGGGTTGGCTCTTGCCAGATGTTGGATGGGGGCGGGAAGGGGTTTGTAAGGAATCAGTGGGTTTTACACGTAGGTAACCTGTGCTGTGTGGGCAGACACCCTTCATCCTTACAAATCTTTTTTTTTTTCCTCTCCAGCCTCTGGAATATGTCTGGATTCTAAAATGATACCATTTCATCCTGCATTACAGGCTGGGTATAAGGGGAGCACTGGCGGGTGAAGGTGGTTCAGGGCACAGGGCTGTAAACCAGAGCAGTTTCTGTTAATTTTAGCTGGGATTTGGCAAAACCTTGGGAGGAAGGTGCCAAGCAGGTTGGGGTTCAATTTACTGTGATCCATGGGCTCTTCCCGAGGCACATGGAGCAGTTTTGATCCCGCAAACTGCCTTGTTTGCTCTGCTGCAGCAGGAAACTGCCAGGGAGCCCTGTTTGACCCTGTATTGACCAGGCTGTGCTTTGTCTCCCTGGGGAAGATGCTCAGGAAACCGCAGGGTGTTTTCCATCCACAGGGCTGGATGGAGCTGGCTGTGAAGCATGGAGTGGAAACATGGGATTGATTGGAGCCTCAGGATGTGATTGCACTGGGTCCTGTGTTAAATCAGTGCATGAGAGCAAGGGGTGGGCTTGTCCAGGGCTCTGTGTGTCCTATGTCCGAGGAATATTTGCTCTGCTGAACCTCTGCTGTCCAACTCTAGACCCCTGAGCAGGGAAAGAGTGGGAATATCCCTCCTACCTCTATACAACTCCCTACACTTCCCATCTTACAATACTTGGAAGCCTTTATAATCTGGTTTGGGCTAGAAATTTGGTCTGTTGATTTTAGTTTTAATATGAATTACACAGGGAGGGTTTGAAAAGCCCTCCCCTGGCTCCATAAGCTGCTGGATCCAATGCATGAGTTGCTGCCCTCACCATGCTGGACACCAAAGGTTCTTCATTTTCTCCTGGCAGGTAAATTCCAGCCACACCAACAAGGGTGTCTTTTTAACAGCTGTTTGTTGCACAGACACAACGATGCCCAGCCATTAACTGATTCCTGCAAGTCTTCTTGTCATCTTTCTGCCTTAGAGACCCTTGAGTCTGGAAGTTTTTCCTACTACAGAGTCTTCTTGGCAATAATTTTTGCATAAATGTTGAAGCACTGGCAGTTTAATTCTCGAAGATATTCAGATCTGCCTTCTTTCTAGACATTCATTGGGAAAATAGTGATGCTCTCTAGGAGTGATCTGGTATTTTGTGTGTCCCCTGCCAAAGAAAAAGTCTGTGACTCCGTGTCCATCTGTTTGCTTTCTCTCCAAGGTTGGACTTGATGATCTGAGGGTCGGAACTGATGATCTTGGAGGTCTTTTCAACCTTAATGATTCTCTGGTTCTCTCAGTACCTGTTTAATCTGGTCTTTAGTTTCTACCAAGCTGTACTTGTGGTTGAAGAGGCTGAGGATAAACCAGTTTGGGAGAACTCCACCTGGGGGGAGCAGGTCCTATCACATGCTTGTCAGGCAGGGAAGGGTATGTGAAGGGAAACCTTGAGAGAAAGGGAATAGGACTGAGATAATGGATAGCAGGGAATGGGAGGCAGTGAGGGCAGTAGGAAGCAGGAGAGACTTGAGGAGCTTTTTGGCTCCAGGAGAAATGGAGCTGTTGCAGTGAGGAATGTTTAGAGGAGCTGGGACAGATCTCCAGGAAACACTGCCATTTGTTTCTCCTCTGCTGACACCAAGCCTTGTCTTGCCTTGCAGAAACCCAGCTGAAGGAGGTTGAGGAGATGCTGGAGCAGGAAGGTTTATCCCAGATCTCCTGCAGTGCTGCCAGTGAGCAGGTTGCGTATTTCCTGGTGGAGCGGGCGGCGCTGCTGGGAAAGCTGGAAGTGGCAGCTCGGCAGCTGGAATCCCACAGCATCATGGATGGGCTCCAGGTACCTCCTGCTCTGTGCCTCTGGCTGCCTGAGAGCTGCGGGAAAGGAGTATCTTTGGGATATTTCTCTAATGAAAACTGTTTCTCCTGTCTCTGAGGCCACTGTGGAGTCTTGGGGCTGAAATACTTGAAGGAGTATTCGAACTGACAGAATAGGTCTAGATGGGACATTGGGAAGGAATTCCTGGCTGTGAGGGTGCGAAGGTTCTGGCACAGGTTGCCTGGAGAAGCTGTGGCTGCCTCATCCCTGGAAGTGTCCAAGGCCAGGTTGGGAGGGGCTTGGAGCAACCTGGGCTAGAGGAAGGTGTCCCTGCCCATGGTAGGGGGTGGAATGGGATGAGCTTTAAGATCCCTCCCATCTCAAACCAGACTGGGATTCCAGGATTCTAAGTGCCTTTCTTAATTTTCACACTTTGCAATTGATTCACTCCCACATCTGCACAGGGACAGTGAAATGGATGAATTGTAATACTATGTTGAGGTGTTTGTTATGTGGTTGGTGTGAGGATCTTCACTGGATAAGAATGACTTTTGTTGGATTCCGCTGAAGCAGAGGAGGCTGAGGGCAGAACTCACTGGGGGCTGCAGCTTCTCCTGAGGGGCACCTCCAATCTCTGCTTTCTGTGAGCAAGGACAGGATCTGAGGGAGAAGCTGAAGCTGTGTCAGGAGAGGTTTAGGTTGAATATCAGGAAAAGGTTCTTCCCCCAGAGGGTGGTGGGGCACTGACCAGACTCCCCAGGGACTGTTCATGGCCCCAAGGCTGCCAGAGCTCCAGGAGCATTTGGTCAATGCTCTGAGGCACAGCGTGGGGTTGTTGGGGTGTCCTGCACAGGGCCAGGAGTTGGACTGGATGATCCTTGTGGATCCCTTTCAGCTCAGGATATTCTGATTCTATGGTTCCAAGGCCACCAATATCCACCTACTCCTGACTTATGGCCATGTCTCCATAGAACTGGAGTCCAGGAATGCTCTGCAATTCTGGGAGCTGCTGAGCTCCCAAACAGTGAGGAGGCACTAAGACCTCAAAATAGGGGTCAGGGCTCCTGCTCTTGTTCCTTTCTGTTTCTTCCTGCTGACAGGAATGGAATCACACAGCAGTTTGGATTGGAAGGGACCAGGGACACCTTCCTCTAGACCAACCTGGCCTTGAATACTTCCATGGAATTATTGCGAGTCTAATACTCTTTGTTTCCAATCAACCACAGCTTCTCCACTGTTCTTTCACTGGGCACTCTTTCTGTGTTTTTAGCCAGGTGAAGGACACATTGGAGATGTGTTTTCCCAGAAAACAGTCTCCCTCATGGGACCGATTACTCTCCCCAGTGATGTCATTGCTGTCTGTGCCTGTGGAGCAGAAACCCGTTGATTAAACACTCCATTGTTCCTGGGAGCATCCCACTTGTTTTGCAGAACCATTAGTGTTACAGGTTAATGTGTTAATTGCTCCTCTTACACTGTTTACTGGAATGTGTGGCCTTGCTTGTTCCCAGCTGACCTGTTCCACTCTTGGAATGAAGGGCCAGACACGTTCCTGTCTGGTACAGGGATGAATTCAGCTTTTAGCCAGACTGTTCAAGCAGAATTGATTGTTTTATTGGATCTCCAGGAAAGCAGAAAGGCAGGATACAAACCTGCCTCTCTGTGTGGTCAGCTCTGAGAAATCCATAGGGAAATGCCTTCTGGATTCATGGCATGTGCCAGCTCACTCAACCTCTGAAGTACCAACTATCAATGGCAACAAACGTGCTGAGCCTTAGGACCCCCTCAGTGCAGATGCAGTGGAGCAGGAATGTGTAATTCCATAAAAACGAGGGATGTGGAGCAGTGGTCTGGGGAAGCTTGTGGCGTTCAAGTCCCTGTGCCTGGGTTGGCGCAATCCGAGAATGAGCATGGGCTGGGGAAGGAGTTCATGGAGAGCAGCTCTGTGGGATGGATTTGGGAGTATTTGTGGATTGAAAACTGGACATGAGCCAGGACTGTGTGTTTGCACCCCAAAGGCCAAACAGCACTGTGACTCTGCTCCCCTATGAAGAGACCCCCCCCCCCCCCCCAGCAGTGCTGCTTCAGCTCCAGCATCCCCAGCACAGGAAGGACCTGTTGGAGCGAGGCCACGGATATGCTCTGAGGGCTGGAGCTGGGGGTATCCACCTGGAGAAGTCTCTGGAGAGACCTTAAAGCCCCTTCCAGTGCCTGAAGGGGCTCCAGGAGAGCTGGAGAGGGACTTTGGACAAGGGTCTGGAGTGTCAGGGCAAGGGGGAATGGAGGAGGAATTCTTGGCTGTGAGGGTGGGGAGGCCCTGGCACAGGTTGGCTGGAGAAGCTGTGGCTGCCCTATCCCTGGAAACATTCAAGGCCAGGTTGGGAGGGGCTTGGAGCAGCCTGGGATTGTGGAAGGTGTCCCTGCCCATGGTAGGGGGTAGAACAGGATGAGCTTTAAAGTCTCTTCCATTCCAAGCCTTTCTATGATCCCATGATTCCAAGTCTCCTAGTGTTACTCTGACGAAGTGGGCCAATGACACCTAGTGTCAACACTTTGAGTGTAGCTGAGCCCTCCAGCTCTCTTGGGCAGGCCCAGGAAATCAGAGATCTTAAAAAATATAGTGGACCCACAGAGTTCCCAGGAAGAGCTGGGAAAACTGAGGGGTTTTCACAAGGCTTTGGGATAACTCTGGTTGAAACATTCCCAGCAAGTATAAGGTATGATAACAAAACCCCTTCTAGTGAAGATACGTTGGAACTGAAAATGTCCCTCAGTGATCCTGAGGGACACATGGCAGTGCCAAGGGACTCATTGGCAGTACTGAGGGAACACCTCACACTTTGGGGCAGGGCTGCCTGGTGGACATCACCTGCCTTTGGTTTGTCCCAGAACTGGCATTGAAGATGAGGAAATACACATTTTTCCAATGGGACCAGTGTGGAGGGGGTGACAAACAGCTTTGCCTTGGTTACCACAGAGTTCCTCATTTCCATTGGTACATTAACCCTTGTGCTTCAGTTCTGCAGGAAAGAGCTGGAGAGGGAACCAGCATCACCTGCAGGAGTTGTAGGAGATCTGGATGAGGCCCCACAGAGGCTGGTGGTGGCCCAGGAAGATATCCAGAGGGTGGCAGAGGGACTGGATGCACCAAGCAAAGAGCAGAGTGGAGCAGGTAAGGCCACTCCTGGTCTGTGCTTAGCCCTGGGGAGCAGGGGGGGCAACCTGTCCTCTGTCCTCTCTGCTTGGAATGTGGGAAAATCAGTGCCAAGAGTCAGCCTGCTCCCTAGGAGATGGGAATGCAGTCATTAACAGTCACAAATCTGTTAATTCTGAGACTGGGCTTCTCTGATCTGTGATGCAGTTGCATAGTCTGGACTAATTTCCTATCCCTGGCTCATCTCCAGGGAGAAATTTCTGCCCTAAGAGGGGATGGAGAGAGAATGATGACTTGGTCTGGAAGCGGAGTAGCTGAATTAACATGCGTAGAGGGTTAGTTAGCAGAGCTGGACCTCTCATCCCAGGGTTCTCTATGTACAGTTTGGGATGTTGCCTCCATAGGATCCTTAGCAAGTGCAGCAGTGGGGAAGTGATTGGGTGCATTGTCCTTGCTGAGAATATTCCCTTCACCTCCTTCTTGAAATAACTGTTGACTAGCCCTGTCATTCATTAGTAGGATTTTTTAGAAATTCTGACTTTCTGTAGAAATAAACAATTTTCTGGAGGGAGACGTGGTAAAGCTTCTCTTGGAGTGAAATGTTCATGGAAAATGTCCTTAGCGAGACACAGGTGTCTGAATGCTCTTTTGGGGGATTCCTTGCATTGTCCCCAAATCTGTGATGCAGAATTTCATTGGAGAATAGCAACTGGAATGAGGTGACTTATCCCAGCCCCATGGGACCGACTCCCTTCAGGAGACTGGCACTGCCTGGGGCAGGTTTAGGGCAGAATTGCAGGTCCTGGGGCTCCCCTTGGAGCTCACACACACACACAGCACCAGGACCTGAGAGTTCCTTTCCAGTCCTAGCAGCTCATTTCCAGCTCCAGAAGCTCATGTCCAGCCCCATCAGCTCCTTTCCAGCCCTCTCAACTCCTCTCCAGCCTCCAGCTCCATCATTCCCAGCCTTTTCATCCCTGTACTGGGTCAGAATCAATCCAGAGTCCCCAGGGATGGGGTGAGTGGTGTGACAGCTCCAGTGCTGACTCTCTGGAGCATGGACAGGCTCCAGCCCGAGACTCTCATGGATTGTAGCCTGCGTAGGGAAATCTGTGCTTTCTGACGTGTCAGATGAATACAAGGCTTTGCAAACTGTGAGTAAGGGTTTAATGCTTGTTTTGTCTCTGGGGTTTATTGTGCTGTGTGTGCAAAATGAGGGTGACAATGTCCCAGTGGCTTCCCTGGTTCTCTATCTCTGCACAGCTTCTTTGAGTGCGCTCTTAGCCAGCTGCAATTGATTTGCTACTAAAAACCTAAACTGAGGTTTCTGATCTTTAGTAAAACCCCCTTAAGCAGCATATTTTGCTTCAATGATAACTTGTGTGCATTGGAGGGAAGAATTCCTGTGCAATATGAGCCCAGTTAGTAGGATTTTGGTGAGGAAAGGATTTAAATGGTATTTAACAAAGTGCATGAGGAATGTTGTGGGGTTTTCCCAAAGCAGAACTGGGCTACCACATCCAAACACTATTGTCCTTGCGGAATCATCCCTGTGGTCAGCCCTGAAAGCAGCTGAGGGGGAAAAACAGGAGAAGGAATGGGAAAATAGGGGATGGTCAGGATTTTTGCAAAAGGAAAAGAGCTGGAATTTTATAATCCTTTTGTCATCCTTTTAATAATAATTTTATTATAATTTTATAATCAGTTTGTTGTAGTGGTCAACAGGCTTTTGAGTAAAATTTCCATTCCGGTGGAAGATGGGGGTTGGACTGAGATGATCTTCAAGGTCCCCTTCAAACCCAACCCATTCTGTGATTCCATGAAGATGTTCTTTGCTTTTTATTTTAAATGACACAACTGAAAATCCAATATCGGAATCCTTGTTTGAGAAAGGAATTTGTTGCTTTTTCCAAATTGGAAGCAAAAAGTAGATTTGTTTTATTTTTTTGCCTGAATAGAAGTCAAATTTAAACTAAAATTTCCTGTGCTCAGTGTTAAGCTGGAAAGGGAAAAATATTTATTCCCTTTTCTCTAAGAAAAACTGTCTCCCTGTTTTTTGGGAGGATACCAGTGTGTCCTCAACATGTGCTCCTAATACAAACACCTTTTCCTATTTCTGCCCTGGAAATATTGAGAATCTGCATTAATTTGTGTTTGGATTAATTTATTCATTGATCCATCGAAAAATTGGTATGCAATTTTTCCAGTTGTGGCCAATCCATTAAATTCTAATGCCTGGACAACACAGATACATTGACTGGGGTTGTGTTCCTGCTTGTGGCAGTGATGGATTTTTTGATGAAAATTCAAAATGTGGCTGTTTGGGTTTTCCAAAGAGAAAGTGAAACCCATATGAGATGAGGTGAGTGATTTAAATGAGGTTTACACCTCTGTGATCCAGAGGTGAACTGAATCCCTGTAATAATGATGGAGAGACTGCTGTTGAACCTGGATATCCAGGGACATCAGACTTTGCTGTGGGAGGGAGAGGGTGTGGATGTGGAATATGTTCCCACATGGATGAGTCCCATGTGGCTGTGTTCCATGAAGATGTGTTCCCATGTGCATGTGGGATGTGCTCCCAGTGGACGTGGGATGTGTTCCCATATGGATGCGGGATGTATTCCCAGTGGATGTGGGACATGTCCATGATGCCTCCCACTTTTCCCATGTGTGGGATCAGCCTGGAAGCCGTGCTTGGAGCAGTGAGCCAGTGACCACTTCCCTGGTGCTGGTGTCTCCAGACAGGACTGAGCTCCAGAGGGCCATGGAGCACAACAGCCAGCTGGACAAGGAGATCCTGGCGCTGCGGGCGCGGGTCCAGATGCTCGACCTGGAGAGGAAAGCGTTCCTTGAGCTGGTGAGGATCCACCAAGCCAAGCTGACAATCCTAGGCTGGCTCCTGGAAGTCACCCCTGCTCCCAAACCTGCCCTACCTTCCCCTTTCCCCTCCCTGTTCTATGCCCAATCTTTCCAGAGCTGCAGTTTGGCTGTGTCATGGTTCATGGAACAGTAAAATTCATGAAGTAGGCAGAATGCAGTTCTGGGAGCTTCCTTCCATGCAGGAAGAGTTTGAGGGACTCCAGCTGAGTGGGAGCTTGAAGACTTTGGGACACATTTTCCTGTGTTCTTGGAGAGGGATCCCTCTCCCGGTCAGTGTTTAAACAGAGTAAGGAACACCTGTGCCTTTCCTCGGACTGGATTAAAGAGTTCAGTTTACCTAAGTTTAGCCTAAACTCCCCACCAGCTGGTTTGAAATCCATTTGAAATTTCTGTTCATTCTTGATCCCTCTCAGCCCCTTTGGTTTTTGACTCAGCCACACTGATTGATTTGCTTATTTTCTGTGGGCTTTCTTAATGGAATGACTTTTACATTGCTATTACATTGCTATTACATTGCTATTACATTGCTATTACATTGCTATTACATTGCTATTACATTGCTATTACATTGCTATTACATTGCTATTACATTGCTATTACATTGCTATTACATTGCTATTACATTGCTATTACATTGCTATTAGTTAAATGCTTGGTGTCATGCAGCCAGGATTCTCTAAATGCCACCTAGAATTAAGGAACAATTAAAGAACTACCAACCAGATAATTCCTTACTGAGGTTGCCAACAGGGAAGGGATAGAAGAGTCTGCTTCCTATTAACATGTATCATTGGGCACAAAATCTGCTGCTGTTCTTATCTCCTGATATCCTTAGATCAGCCTTAGAGAGCCTGGAATTGCCTCTGCCATCCCAGCACTGAGAGCTCTTGGCTGTCTTGCAGTTCTCTCACATCAAATGAATATTGCTAAATTAATAGAAGTATCTCTGAGAAGATACTTCTCAAATAATATTTATCAGATAATATCTTGAATGGGATTTGCTCCCATTTGAGGGATTCAGAATTTTACAGTATTTTTTATAGTACAGGATTTTTTATAGTTTTGTTCCTTGCATTTAAAAAAGTCGCTGGTTTTTCCATGTCTGTCACCTCAAACCTTATATTTGCAGCATAGTCTCTGGAGCTGCAAAACACCATAACTTAATTCAAATTCCTCTGTTTACTTGTTATTTATTCCAAATAATGTTTTTCTTGCTGTAGGACATTGCTCCTTTCAGTCACAATGGATACGTAAGTGTATGTATAAATTATAATAAAGTAGAAATATAATTTTAAAATCTATTTATATATATATGTCTATATAGACAGAAACCATACAGATATATGTAACATATTGTCGTCACTGAACAGGAAAAGATGTAGCCAGACTGAGATCAGTTCCAACCACATGTTAAGCTAAAAGCAAATTCCCTTTATTCCTTAGGAATGGGGTTTAACTGTTGGCACAGAAGTTGGGAACCCCCCCAATTTTTAATTTATAGAAGTAGAAAATGTACTTTATTATCAACTACAGCAGCTCTGTGTCCTGAAAGGAGTTTTCTTACCTGTGCGTTATGAAGATCAGGGGAGGAACAGGCTGGGCAGTTGGTCTGGGGTGAGCTGTGACTGTGGGGTGAAGAGCTGGTGCTGGTAATGGAATTCCATTGATCCCATGGATGGAAGACACTGAAAGGTGTCCTCAGAAATAGCAGTTGGAATCTGACATAATGTGAGTGTGGTCAGGTAGAGAAATAAATTCAGGAAAGTCACACTTTAATGGATTGTGCTTTCCCACTTTTGCTGCTCCTTGTCTGAGGCCACTCAGCAGCTGGAGCAGCCACAGGATCTCAACCAATCCCTCAGGATAAGGAATAATAATGAATTAAAAATAAATATGAAAATTGAATGTTCACCAAAACTCAGAGCAACTGTTTTGTGTCCCAGGTGGAGCAGCTCAAGGAGGAGATCTGTGAGTACCAGTGGAGCGAGAGGCCAGAGCCTCCATCGGCCGAGGGAGTCGGAATGGCCTCGCTGCAGGTGTTTCCAAGGGCTCTTTCTTTGTCATTCCAGAAAAACAGGGTCCCCTCTGCATCCCAGACCCTAGCTGTGTGTGAGAACCTGGATGTTCTGGGATTGGAGGTTTCTGCTCCTAGGGCCGAGAGATGAAGCTAATGTGGCTCGTGTGTTTTATTTCTGAGAGACGTGGGTGGCCTTGGAATCACTCTGTGCTCACATGGAAAGATGTGGAGCTGTTACAGCTGAGTGAGGAGACCAGGGATATGCTCCGAGGGCTGGAGCCCCTCTGCTCTGAGACAGTTGGGGGTGCCCACCTGGAGAAGAGAAGGCTCCAGGAAGACCTCAGAGCCCCTTCTAGTGCCTAAAGGGGCTCCAGGAGAGCTGGAGAGGGACTTTGGACAAGGGTCTGGAGTGTCAGGACAAGGGGGAATGGCTTCACACTGCCAGAGGTCAGGGTTAGATGTGATACTGGGAAGAAATTTCTGGCTTTGACGGTGGGGAGGCCCTGGCACAGGGTGCCCAGAGAAGCTGTGGCTACCCCATCCCTGGAGGTGTCCAAGGCCAGGTTGGGAGGGGCTTGGAGCAACCTGGGATGGAGGAAAGTGTCCCTGCCTGTGGCAGGATGAGCTTTAAGGTCCCTCCCATCCAATTCATCCTGGGATTCTGGGATCTCAATCCTAGTTCTGTGCTAATGTTGATTTTCTCTTGGGCACAGGGCACACGGGAAGAAGCAGGAGCTGATGGAGATGCTGGTGCCGGCAGAGCTGCCCCGTATCAAGAACATGGAGATCAGGGTGTTGAAACTCTCCGCAAAAGGTGAGAGGTATAGAAATCCTTCACCCTTTGTACTTCCACTGGTTCCTGGTGCTGTGCCTCTGGTGCTCTCTCTTGCAGGATTATTTGATTATTGAATTGTTTTAAATACTCTGTAGGACCTTATTCTTCTGCTCCCAAATGGGAAAATTTGGAAGAGATGCAGTCCTGAGAAATTCCTTCCTCCAGTTAAATGCTGACACTTTCTCCAGTTTGTTGCTTTCCTAAAAGAAGAGAATTGGGCTTTTGGGGCTCTCCACACACAAAAATGTTGTTTTTCAACCTGTTTTAGTGCTGAGAAGTTTTCTTTGGATTTGGTTGCTCTCCAGGAGTGCACCAAAACACCTGGCTTTCAACCATAAATATATAAAACAGGGATTTCTAAAGGAATTCAGAGCTTTGTTCTCCCAATACCGCTCAGAAGCTGCTGCACCTCTTCTGGAAGGTTCAGGGAAGAAAGGGGGGCTGAGCCCATCCCTCTGGCTCTTTTCCCTTCAGATTCCCAACCCTGTTCTCCACCTCAAGCAGCTGAATTTGCTGTTGTCTCTCTGCTGTAGGCAACCTCATGCCTGACCTGTTTCCTGCCCAGTCTTTCATCATTCCTTGTGTAGGTCCCATCACCTGTAATTCCCATCTAAATAAGGACAGGCACAGGCCATGCTGGGTGTGAGACTGGAAATTAGCAGAAGACTGTGAGGAAAACCTCGGCTTTTCCTTGCTAGTGGGGAGCAGTTGGGATGCAGTTCCAGCCTTGGTGATGCTGGGTTTTGTTGTGCAGGTGCCGGAAAGCCATGGAAACCATCGACGCCAGGAATTCTCAGCTCCTTCAAAAGCTGCAAAAACTGGAGAAGGAACACGAGGGTTTGGTTGAGCGCAATGAGGAGCTGGAATCAACCCTGGGAGATACACAGATCCAAACCAAACAAGAGAAGGAACAGCTGGAGAGCGAGGTGGAGGGACTGCACCAGAAAGTGAGTAAGGAATTGGAGAGACAAGGTTTGGGTTTCTTTCATTCCATCTGCTTTTCTCTCTGATTGGAAAAATAGAATGATTTTTGACCTGGCCCTGCACTCTGCTGTGTTTGACAAGACATACAGCCAGAAAAACCTGCCAGTTTGGGTAAGAGGGGGAAGGAAGGAAAAATCCCAGCAGGAAGTAAATGACTCTTGGTTGGAAGTGCAGATTCCCCAGTGTTACGGCAGCATTGTTTTTTCCATCTCCTGTTCCCCCTCACAGAATCCCAGACTGACTTGATTGGGAAGGGACCTCAAAGCCCATCCAATCCCACCCCCTACCATGGACAGGGACATCTTTCTCTATCCCAGGTTGCTCCAAGCCCCATCCAGCCTGGCCTTGGACACTTCCAGGGATGGGGGAGCCACAGCTTCTCTGGACACCCTGTGCCAGGGCCTCACCACCCTCACAGAGAAGAATTTCTTCCCAATGTCCCATCTGACCCTACTTTCTGGGACACTGATGCTCCTTGATCCCAGCAAATATCACCAGTTAAGTGTCCTGGTGGCAGAAGATTGCACTTTGGCTTTTCCCCTGGGACAGGATCTTGGAGATGTGTCAAACAGTGCTGGGTGTGAAGGACCAGGATCTGCAGTGCCTGGGAACATCCCTCTGAACACACAAATCGAGGGACAGGAAATTTTTCCTATCTCGTGGTGCAGAAGCTGCTGTGAGTGGGGCTGGTCACCTCTCTTGGAAGAGCTCTAAGATCCATCTCAAGAAGCTCTGCTCAATCTTGATCAAGATGTGACCTCAGCAACCTCTTCCTAACCTGAGTCCTACTTGATTTTGGGTACCCTCATCCCAGGACAACCTGGATCTATTCCTGTTAATAGGTCAAGTCCACTCAAATCACGCTTTGACTTCAGGAGGTGGATAGAAATTCTTTTTATTTGCATGTGACAAGTGGGAACCTTTGGGAGATCACAGATATGAAGCACTTCATTGAACATCTGGTTTTCCAGAACCATGGAAACGGACCCCCTCAACCTTGGGGGCCTCCTTGAGCACCTGCAGGGCCACCTCCATCCTCTGAGCAAGGATTAAGTTGTGGCTGAAGCTTCTCAGGCTGATGCTGCCTTTGTCAGGGTGGTTTTTAGCCTCAGTTTTCTGGAGGGACTTTCCATCCATCTGGAGTTGCTCTGCAAGGAGCACTGGCACTACAGGCTGTGTTGGCACTGCTTCCCCAGGGAAAATTCTATGTGGAGCATCACTGCCAGGGCACCTGATCCCTTAAAGAGGGAGCAGCTGGGGAATTTACAGCCAGAGAGAACAGAGGAAAACAGAGTTTGGTCTGGCCAGGTGGGTAGGTGGGATTCTTCCCACAAAAGCTGGCTGAGGAGGTCCTTCCCATGGGCTGAGGCTCTGCTGCCTGGCCAGGAGCTCTTCTTTCTGGGGCTCTTGCCCTCTGTCCTCTGTCTGTGCTGGAAATTCTCTCAGCAGTGAGCTTGGATTGATCCATCGTTCCTGACTGGCACCAGTCCAGAGTGTCCCTAGTGGATTTCTGAGGTGAAGTTTTAGCCCCTGCCAGGTTTTCAGTCAGGAATGATGTGTGCTAACACCTGGTATTGGGTTAAAACGTGGTGTCGGAGATAGTGCCGGCATATCCCACATGGATACATCTTCAAGCTGGATTGTTCAAAGGAACAGATGATGAATTCCCTGTCAGTAGCCTCTGGAAAAGCCTCTAAAAACAGGCTGAAGACAAGTTCAATACCTTAATGAGGGTGCCAGTGGCACCATGTTTGTCTCCTGTCTCGGAGGAGCCACGGGCCAGCTCTGGGATGGGATAGAAAAGGGTCTGTCCACCGTAACAGTGCTCTGGTTTAACTTGGGACTTGTTCAGTTCACACCAAACTCTTCCCCCTTGGACCAGAGTAAACACAGCCCTCCACAAATCAAACACAATGTCTTTTCAGTTTGGACAGATCCCTGCTTTGCTCGCTGGGTTGTCACACAGATCCCTGGGAATGCCATGCTTGAGAGCCAAGGAGATGTGAGGCATTTTGGCTGCAGAGGCTTGGCAGCTGCTGCAGCTGGAAAAGAACCATTTTGAGGGGTGCAGGGCCATGGAGCACAGACAGGATGGATGAGGAGGTGGGTTTTAACCCTTGGATAGATCCATCTGCTTAGCTGGAGGTTGCTGAGCTGTGTCCTGCATTCCCAGGGGGCTTTAAGAGCCCTGGAGATGAGGAGGGAAGGGGCTGGGGAAGGCAGTGCTGCTAGGTGTTTGCCAGCCCAGCCCTGGCTGGGAAGGGCTTCGAGGGTTTTCGGTCCTGGCACAGGTCCTTGACTGGTCAGGCTGTGACTCAGGACCAGGACAGTGGAATACAGAGTGAGGATTGTTCTGCTCCTGGCATGGGATTTGGGAGTACAAATTAAGTACTTAGAAGTTAATGTCTTGGAGGGAGAGTTGGGTATCAACTTCTGACCAAAGGCTGGCTGGGAGTGAGGAGGGGAGGTGTGTTTTACATTTGAGATCCCTTTTGGAGCTCCAAAGTCTTGCTGAACCCCAAATTATCATCCAATCATGCAAAAGATGATTCTGTTTGTTGTCCTTTAGCTCTTCTGTGAGAGGTCTGGGTGTTTCACCCCATTTCTAATACCTTTTAAACCCTTGGTTAGCTCATATATTTGATTTAAAAAGCAGTGTTGCTTTCCTGTGTATTGGAGACCACTCCTTGCTGGGAGCTCCAGCAGACCCAGCTGGTGCCAGGAACTCATTAGGGAGAGCAAAGCTCAGGGGCTTTGAGGTGCTGCTTTGGAAATGGACAGGGATTGGCAGGGACTTGGCACTTCTTTGGCTTTGGGATTACATATGAGGAAGAATTTCTTGGCTGTGAGGGTGGGGAGGCCCTGGCACAGGGTGCCCAGAGAAGCTGTGGCTGCCCCTGGATCCCTGAAGTGTCCAAGGCCAGGTTGGACGGGGCTTGGAGCAACCTGGGATGGAGGAAAGTATCCCTGACCATGGCAGAGGGTGGAACTGGATAGGTTTTGAGGTCCCCTCCAACCCAAACCAGTCTGGGATTCTGTGAAGCTGGATTTCATCTCCCTCCAGTGTCCCAGCTCATTTCAGGAGACTCCAGCCCAGGCAGTTAGACAGTCCAGTCTGGGGTTTTAGAAATAAACCCGAACTGGATTTCAAGCCCAAGGATTGAAAGGAAAGCTTTCAGACTCCTGCTGGCAGAGGAGCAGGGGGCCTGCCAGTGCCAAGACAGATTTTGGAAAAGGGTCTGTGGGGTCCCTAATGGGGAAGAGAAACTGGGCTGCTCCTCTGGGATGATCCTTATCTGGGCTGCTCCGAGTTCCTTTGAGCCCTTTATAACTTCAGGACGAATAACTTTTCTCCCAAGGGCGGATGCCCTTGGAGGGTGATCCAGATGCAGAGTGAGACCTTGTCCAAACTCCCACCTGCCAGGAGATGCTGGGAAGAGCAGAAGTCAGTGGTCACAGAGGTCAGCGCTTTGCTGTCCCAAATCCAGAGTCCTTGCAGACAATTGACAATTTCCTATGAGCAGTGAAGGGACCAGGATGAGTCCTGATGGACCAGGCTGAACATCTGCTTGGATGAGATCAGCACCCCCAGCACAGGGAACAAGGATGACTCATCACCTTATCTGGGGTGTCTCGGAGTTCTCCATGTTGGGGAAGCACCACAATGTGTGGAAGCTGTGAGTTTTCACCATGTGCCTGGGTTGTTCTACTCCTTTTGAGAAGCAGAATTCCGTCTTTTTCTGGCTTGAGTCCGGACAGCTCCTTGCTCCTTGGAAGCAGCAGGATGAGGGATGAGCTGGAGCTGGTCATGCACATCCTCTTCTATTCGTGCTTCCAACATGAGGCTTATCCCATAACAGCAGCACAAGGAGCACTTTAGGAGTAGTTGTGCATTTAGTTGTGAGTCCTGGTTTGGTTTTAACTTGGAGTTTGTCCATGTTCAGATCACCAGTTTGGAAACAGAGTTACTTGAGGTGCAGAAGAACAAAAGTGAGATGAACAGGAACGTACAGGTGGTGTCTGGAGCTCAGGAGATGCAGGAGGTGAGAGCTTTTCCTTGGGAAATGAACTGTTTTGTTCAGAAATGTTTTAAATGAGCGTCTTAAATGAGCATCTGAAGTGACCTTTTTCTGGGGATGCTCTTTGTCACCATCTCCTGAGGATTTGCAGCCACTCAGCTCATGCAGATGAAATTTTGGAGGAAAGCAGTCAATGTGATCTCCATGAAAACTCTCCCCTTAGGAAGTTGTTGTGCCTTCAGCTCTACCAGCTGAGGAGTTTGTTGTCTCCCCATGAGTGTGAAGTTTTTACCTGTGTGAAAGTGCTCAATTATTGTTTAGGGTTTAGTGAAACCAAGGGATGTGTAGGTACATTTAAAGCTGATTCCCATCAGGTTCTGGGTTAACTTTCCTGTCTGTTTGTTCCTTGCCAGCCTAACAATTGGATCTACCTGTTGTGTCAGCCAGACAGAGATGGGAGAGGAGCTTCCCAAGGTGTTTTGTATCAGTGGAGGTTCTGCAAGCCCTGGTATAGGAATTCCACTGGAAACTTTTGAGAACCATTTTTCTCTTCTCCTTGTTTCCTAGAGGACACATTTCCTGCAATCTGCTTCTCTCTGTGTAGAAAAATGACATTTTTGTTTTGTTCCAGATGTTGGAAAGCTGTCAGGAAACGATAGACAAATTGGGGAGTCAGCTGGGAGAGAGGAGAGAACGGAGAAAGCAATTAGCATCTGAGCTGGAGTTGCTGCGGGAAGATCTGAAGGCTGAGAAGGTGGTTCTGGGCAGCCAGGTATGTCCAGTCCCTGTGGTGGGACTCCCTGCAGAAGCCAGCTGCCTTTGGATGCTCCATGAAACATCCCCAGGTGCCCCCCAAGCTCATTGCCTGGCATCTCTTGATGCATTTCTCCAGCTCAGCCACTTTTAAATCTTTGGCGGAGAGTTTTCAATCCAGCTACTCTCATGGCACCATCTCTAACTCCAGAATTTACTTTCCTTTCAGTGAATCTAATACCAAATCAGTAATTCCAACTTTATAGCCAAACCCTGATTCTCTGGAGGGCAGAGTGGGAATTTTCAGACTCAGGTATTAATTGCAGAAATTGAACATCCCAGAAACAGAAATGAAACATCCTTCTGGGATCCCAGTGCTGCTGAGATTTCCCCAAGGTCCTCAGCACACTTGGCTTGAACCAGCTTAGGTGCTAAATCAGCTCCTGGGTGTTTCCCGGATGGGAATGTTGCTGGAACTCTTGTCTTCCCAGCTGGGCCATAGAGGAGGGACAGTGAGTGCCAGCAAAATTGTCCAAGGGCTGCCAGGACAAGGGCTGAAAATTAGGGTAAGAATTTAGGAGATTGGCAGATCCATGGCCTGGACAAAGGGATCTGGTAATGGGAGACTGGCAGTGGGGGATCACAACCATGACAAATCCCATTTTTATCGCTCTGAGAAGCCTTAGATCAGTTTGTGAATCTTGTCTTTTCTTTAAATCCAAGTAAAAACCCATGGAAGTCCTGAGCTGTTGGCACAACTCCACAGACTCAGGCGCTGGTGGAGGAACAGCGGCATCTAGAGGCCAGGGCTTGGTTGTGCTGTAACAAATCCATGCTGAAACTCGGGATGAAAACAGCCTGGCTGGGAGGAAGAGGCTGAGTCAATCTATCAGTACACACATGGAAAGGAATTGTCTGATCTGGAGGATGGTGGGGAAAATGGGAAGAATCCTTTTCTAACCCTTGTCTCCCAATAGTTCAGCCTACTCATGATCCAGGGACCTTTGAATCCAAATCATCCATCCCTGAAAGTCTGGTTGGAATTCAGCTGCCCACTGGCCAGTGGTGTCCCTGAAGGAGGGACTGTTTTCCCATCAAAGAGATCAGGAGGAGATAGAATCCAGAGCCCTGTGTTAGACTGGAACAGCCTTTAGCATAGAGACCTTTGCATGTGTTTGGTGGATTCCTGGCTTCTCATATGGGCTCATTCCCTTTGAATGGAGCAGCTGTATTGCAATGAATCATTTCCCAACAGTGCTGGAAACAAGCTTGGCATGAAATCATTGGGTTCTGTCACCTGGAAATCTCTTCTTGTTTTTAAGAGATTTTTGGACATTTGAGAGGAGAAATCTTTTTCTGAGCTTGTCCTTCGGGGTGTGTTTCATCCACTGACTATATTGTTTCCTCTCCAGGGTTTGCCTGACTCCCACTCAGAGCTCACAAGCCACGTAAATACCTTCCCAAGTCTCCAGAGAACATCAGCCAGCAGGGATCTTGTGGATGTATGCCATGAGAAGCTACACAAAGACAGTGCTTTGTTAGATCCAGAGGTGAGACATGGAAAGAATTCCCAGTTGTTGTGGTGCCTGATGGAGGCAGGAGCTACTGGAGTGTGTTGCTCAAATCTGAGCAAATTTGTCCTGGTGTAGATAAGATGCCTTGGAATTGAAATACCAGGAAATACCTGGGACTGAAAGCTCAGGAAGAGCTGTTGATTAAAAAGCTTAGCAATCAATGTTGCTGTTGGTGTTTAGTGAGTATAATGGTGGTTTTGTCTGAAGGAGTTTTGTCCATCACTGCTGAGCAGCAGATCTGACACTGGGCAGACTCCAGTTGTGATTCGGCTGGGAGTTCCTCTATACTGATGCATTCCTCCTTTCCTGCCCCTTTTATTTTCTTGGCATCTTCTCCTCAAGTCTCAGGTTCAGGGTGTGCTGTTACCTGGTCTTACAGGGCTGGGTGACATTGGGAGTGGAGAAGCCATCCCTAGAGAGGTGTCTGGGGTAGGGTTGGAGCACCTCTGTGAGAGCCACCTGAACCCACACCTTGTGCTCCTCCTGGTTTGCCAAGAGCTGCTGCTTTTGTAAAGAGCTTTGGCACATGCTGTAAATCCCTGGGAGCTGCAGATGGGCCACAGTAGGATGAAATCAAATAAAGAACCATGGCTTGGTGGTAGTTTAGACACAGCTAATTTCCATGCAGGAAAAAGGACTCACGTGTCTTCGAGGGGGAAGAACTGCAATAATTTCACAAGCCATGTCTTGCTGGAGTCCTCAGATTGCCCTGTACTACTCCAAAGATTTCCATCAGACCAAAGGAAATCCAAGTCGTGGTGTTTTCTGACCTTACAGGTCTCTGAAATCCTGCAAGACAGAGAACAAAGTCCCAAAGTGGAGCAGAAACAGGAAGATCCCTGTGCAGATGCAAAGACCTATGAAGAACAGATGGCTGAAGTAGTATTTTTGGAAGAACAGATCAAAAACCTGAGGGAAGAACAAGAACTGCTCTGGTAAACCTTAACAAAACCTGTGGTATTTTCTGCTCCTTGTCTTTGCTGACTTAAGTTTTGAGTCTTTTCCAACTCCCCATGGGGCTGCTCCTGGCAGAAATGGGCCTGGCATCTTCGTGTTGTCCTTGGGTCAGCATCGCTGATTTTGGTGGATTTCTTCAGTGCTATCAGAATCAGTCATGACTAAAGATTTTTTTCTGCAGCTCTTCCAGATTCTGAGCAGCCTAAATGGGAGCTGTCCTTAGGGAGGAGGATTCTTCCCCTGGAATTGGACTAAAGGGGTCTCAAAAATCTCCTGTTGTGGGTTTGGGCTCCCCAGGGGTCACTGCCTGCAGCAACTGGCAGTCCTAGTGCCACTGAAGATTTGGGGAGTCCTTGGAATTTGGGGGTTCTTGGAGGGGAGGTGTCAGCAGGTATTGGTCTGACACCCCTTTTTGAGTAGATCAGGACAAATTTGGAGCTGGAGCATCTGGGCTCAGGCTCTCCTTAGTAAATAAAAGCTTGGATTAAGTCCAGTATGGTTGCAGTGACCTGGTTTACTGGTACTGGAATAAAGTACAACCAGGAGAAGGCAGGTAGAGAGTTGCTAGGGAATCATGGAATCATTCAGGCTGGAAGAGCCCTCCAAGATCGAGTCCAACTGTTTCCCAACACTGCCGTGTTCACCCTTAACCCATGTTTCCAAGTGCCACATCTGCAGGTTTTTTGGACACTTCCAGGGTTGGTGATTCCAGCCTGGACAGCTTGTGCCAGTGCCTGGACATCTAGGATATAGAATCACAGAATTTCAGGCTGTTCTGGGGAGGAAGTTCATCCTGTTCACCCCCTGCCATGGGCAGGGACACCTTCCACTATTCCAGGTTGCTCCAAGCCCCATCCAACCTGGCTTTGGACACTTCCAGGGATGGGGCAGCCACACCTTTGAGCTTGGATGGAGAAAATGGAGATGGAGTTTGGGTGAAGATAAGTCAGACAGCTGGACTGAGACACCTGAGCCCCTATTCCAGTGCTTCCCTGTGACTTTGAGTCCAGAGAAGCTCCCGTGCCTTTGTGAGGATTCCTTAGCCAGTTTGTAACCTCCTCCCAGGGAGAGCTGAGCCTTTGGACACACGTGGTTTTGTGGGAAGTGTCCCAGGGAGGCTGACCCTTGCCCAGAACTGCTGCACCCAGGATTGAATCCCTTGTGGAGCCTCTCGAGGCACTTGAGTGTTTCACTGGACTCTCATCTCCCAAGTTTTTCCCCTTTAAGGGTGTTTTCCCTGGATGTGTGTAGTTATCTCTCTCCTTTACTATTTCTCCTTCAAGCTCTGAATTACTAGAGAGCAACAAGAAGAAAGAGGAGCTGGAAAAGCAGCTCAAAGAGAGCAATGAAGAGAAACAGATGTTGCTGGAAGAAATTGCCCAGCTCAAATGTGACATCCGGAGTGCCCGGGAGCAGGACCCCAGTGGAGACATGAGGAGAATGATCCCAGGCTTGGAGCAGAGGGAGAACAGGTTTCTCCCATGGCAGAACTCGGCAGGCAGTTTAGAGGGGAGCCTAAAACAGGTATGGGCAGCTTTGCCATCTGCACCCTATTTTTGTCATCGATTGAGTGGCAAAACTTAATTAAAGTGGGCTGGAAACCAGTCCTGTGGTGTGAGCAATGGTTGAAAATTAGGGATGTGTGTTTCTTGTGTTGTGCTTTTGGATGTGGTGGGGACTAAACTGAACTGATTGCACACGGCAGAAATAAGTGATTTAAATGGAATTTGTTCACCCCTCTCACCTTGTGAGCTGAAAGAGAAAGGGAGATGCAGGTATCCCTGCCAAACAGAGAGGAAATGGTGGAAGAACTCAGGATGGGGAGACTGAGGAGGAGTTGAGCTTCTGTGCAAGGATTTGGGAGAGAAGAGAGGCCAGGGTGGTGTGTATGGCCAGGGTGGGAGTGAGAGGTAGAGGATCAGAGTCCAGTTGTATCTGAGAAGCAGCAAATCATCCGGGTGGGGCAGAGCAAGACAATGAGTGCAGTGGATGTGGGAAGGGATCCTGATAGAAACAGGTGGAGAAAACCCCACAAAACCAATGGAGCCAATGGACCTCCAAGAGGACTGACACTGCCAGATCCCACAGTGCTGGATCAAGACTTTTCCCAGCTTGGGAACTTATCTGGGGATTATCTGAGAAGGCAGATTTGGTCTTCAGTGAATTCCATCTAGTCCCAAGAGCAGAGAGTGAAGATGCAAAGTGGGCATGCAGATCCAGAGATGGCTGAAAGTGATGCTGGAAAGAGAGGCTTTGGTACAACCCAGGCTTTGGTGTGTCTGTCAGGAAGGTGGGTGAACCAAGGACATCTATTATCTCCCAAGAGCCATCGCAAAGCATCAGTGACATCTCCCAGGCTCCGTCCTGTTGTGTTCCTGTCCTGCTGCCAGGACTCGCCTTTCTCCTGTTCCTGATCCCTCTGGGAGCTGGGCTGGCTGTGTCACTCCTGCTTGGATGCCTGAGTGAGACTCTGGTACAAGAATCCAAAGTGACCTAGTGATTTTGCTTTGATTGTGGAACAGGTTTGTTTTAACAGGGATTTGTTCCCTCACCCAGGTTATCACCTCTTCCCCCTCAGCCTCAGGAGTTGTATTGGCTTCTTTGAGGGGATGGAGAGAATCATTAAACCACTGAACTTGGAAAAGGCCTCTAAAGTCATCAAGTCCAACTATTAACCCAGCATTGCATATTCACCACAAACCATGTCCCCAAATGCCACATCCACATGGCTCTTAAAGCCCTGCAGGGACAGGGAAGGGAACAGGACATGGTGTAGGGACAGAGAAATGCCAGGCTTCACCCATCTTGCTGCCCAAATGTCCTTAAATCCTACTGCCTTCTACCTTCCTTAACGACCTTTTTTCTGCCTTAAAGTTAATTTCTGTGTCACTTCTGCTGTTCCTGCAGGGTCTGTCTGAGGAGAGGTTCCAGCAGCAGGAAGAGAAGCTGCAGCAGCTGCGCCAAGACCTGCGGCGAGTGCAGAACTTGTGCAGCTCCGCCGAGAGGGAGCTCAGGTACGAGAGGGAGAAGAACGCCGACCTCCAGAGGCAAAATCTGCTGCTCCAGCAGGAATGCACCAAGGTAGGGACAGAGCCATGCTCCCTAGTGTGCTCTGCCTCAGCTCCATGGGAATTATGGCCATGAGGGCTGGAGCCCACCTTGGAGCCAGGCTGGGAGAGCTGGGGGTGTTCACCTGGAGAAGAGGAGGCTCCACGGAGACCTTAGAACTCCTTCCAGGGCCTAAAGGGGCTCCAATAGAGCTGGAGAGGGACTTGGGACAAGGATCTGGAGTGCCAGCACAAGGAGGAATGGCTTTCCAGTGCCAGAGGGCAGCATTAGATGGGATATTGGGATGAATTCCTTCCCTGTGAGGGTGGTGAGGCTCTGGCACAGGTTGCCCAGAGATGCTGCCTCATCTCTGGAAATGTTCCAGGCCAGGTTGGATGGGGCTTGGAGGAACCTGGGATAGTGGAAGGTGTCCCTGCCCGTGGTGGGGGGTTGGAACCAGGTGATCCTTAAGGTCCTTTCCTATCCAAACTGCTCTGGGATTCTGTGACAAATTTTACTGCCTACAAATAAAACATGCTTTACTTCCTCTGTGATTCCTTTTTTGCTCATTCTGGAATCCTGTTCCCCTTCCCTAGCCAAGCCATTCCAGCTGATTTATGCTGAAGTACAAATCTGATTTCCTCTCTGGGCTCTCAGGTTAAAGCTGAGCTGAAGCAGGCCCGGGCCAAACTCTCAGACACCACGGAAACATGTTCCTCCCTCTCAGCGCAGTGGGAGAGGAGCCAGCAGAAGGTCAAGGAGCTGGAACTGGAGCTCTCCAAGTGCTCCCAGGCTGACAAGCTCCAGAGCAGCCTCCAGGAGAGGCTGGCCCAGGAGAAATCCAGAGCAGGAGAAGCACAAAAGAAGGTGGGTGTAAGCTGGGATATGTTTGACAGTTCTGTGCAGCTCTGAAGCAGAAAACAAGCAGGTTTGCTTCCCCAAATTCTTTTCTGTGATTCCTTGACTTCATATTGTAGGAAAAAAACCTGTAATTAGTGGGAGCATCATCAAGACAATAGAAGCCATGTCTGATAACTCAGTATCTCTGAAATACTGGTAGTGGGACTGGCAGGCACAAGGAAGCCCAGTCCTGTTCTTGCTGAGAAGATTTGCTACTGTTTACTGGCTGGAAAATTCCAAAAGCTTATGTTTTCAATGGCACTGATTCTGCAGTGCTCCTGCGGAAATCATTGGATTCTCTTTTGAAGTGTGCAGGATCGAATTGAGTTGAAAAAGGACTGTTGGGAATTCATGACATAGTGTTTGGTCCAAAATCTGGTAGCTATTCCAAAGGTTTTGCTTTTAATGGACTTAGAGTCAAAACAAGGAAATCTTTCCTTCCCATGCCTCAGACACTGGGGGATCAGAGGGATCTGATTCAGACACTGGCCTGTACATTCGGAAAGTTTAATCTATGTCCATTTTAACCCAAGATCTCAAAACTGCAGCAAAAGCTGAAGGATTCCCAGCACCAGCTGCTGCTGGCAGAGGCCCGTGTGTCCGATAAGAAGCTTCTGGAGGAGGAGCTGAAGGAAGCTCGGGAAAATGAAGCTCGAGTGCAGCAGGAACTTCATGAAGAGCAGCTGAAAAGGTCTCTGGGCTGTGCAGGGACTGTGCCAGCCCTGGGAGCCTGTGGCAGCTCCTGGCTGCCCTGGGAGGGTTCAGGGACACCCAAACTACTGCTTTGACCTCCTGTCTTCCCTTTGGACCTGCCTTGTCCCTGGAGTTCTCCAGGCATTCCCCCTTCCTGAGATTTAAAAGATTGTTGAAGGCTTTATCTGCCTTGGAAGGGCCATGGCCTCTCCTGTCAGCGCAGTGATGCCAACAGCCCCCTTCCCTGTGCAGCTGGGAATGATGCCAGTATATCATCCTCCCTTTCTGTCTCATTGGGACATGGGGTGTACTGATTTCTTTGTCCCCTCCATGTCAGCCAGGGCAAGAGGAGAGCAGGGGGTGTTTTGGGTGACAGACAGACACCTTGGGGGCAGGTGGCACATCCCCTTCCAGCTCTCACTGTCACCCCATTGTGTTCCCAGGAGGCTCCTGGAGCAGCAGGTGGAAGAGCTGCGGCAGCAGCTCCGGCGTTCCCGGGAGACGGAGGCGTCACTGGCCAAGATGCACGTGGAGCTGCAGGCCAAGTCCCTGCATGTCCTGGAGGATGAGAAGAAGCTGGATGCTGGTGAGGTGAGTGACAGTGAGGGGATTTCTCTTCACACAAGGGGGAACAGGACCATCATGAGCTGGAATCTGTTCCTGGGAGCTGCTGGAATCAGGAACATCTGATCAGGGGCTGAGCCCTTGCAGATCTCAATGATTTCAACAGGAGTTGGAGGAAAAGCAGCATCCCATTGCAAGTTGGTTTCCTGGGATGCAGCTTTTAGGGCACAGGAAGACTTGGTGATCTCTTCCCTCCCTTTATCTTGCAGGGCTTGAAGTTTTTGCTTGGAAATTTTGGCAGAGTCCATTGTCTGGGAGGGTTCATTGCCTCTCTCTGCAACAAAATCCCACTGCTGAGGGGAGAGGAGGGAGTGGTCTGATGGGGCTGGCTGGCTGGCTGGATGTTGGCTGTAGTGGGAACCACTGGGATTGATGAGAGAGAAGCTTTGGAGACCAGGCAGCTGGGGGGACAGAGGGGCCCCTCCAGCTATGGCCACACACACAAGTTAAAAATAGCCCTTTTCCAGCATGTGCAGTGCCAGAAGGAGAACCAGAAGCTCTCAGAGCAGCTGGTGCTGCTGAAGGAGGAGAACAAAGCCCTGTATGAGGAAGGTATCCGACTCCTGAACCAGAAGGATCTCTATGTCAGGTAATGTCCAAAAACCTGCCCAGGAATGGCCCCTTCTGGGCCTGCTACTGGATTTGGCTGTGGTGTGGACTTTCCTGCCCAATGTTCAGGCTTTTAGCACTAAATCCACTAGCCCTATGTGCAGTGAGCTCACCCCCCACGTCTGCTGTCAGGGAATTCCAGACAGGTTTGGGTGGGAAGGGACCTTAAAGCCCATCCTGTTCCACTCCCCTGCCATGAGCAGGGACACCTTCCACTATCCCAGGCTGCTCCAAGCCCTGTCCATCCTGGCCTTGGACACTTCCATGGATGAGGCAACCACGTCTCTGGGCAACCTGTGCCAAGGCCTCCTCTGGGGAGGATTTCATCCCAATGTCCCATCTGACCCTGCCCTCTGGCACTGGGAAGCCATTCCTCCTTGTCCTGTCACTCCACCCATTGTCCAAAGTCCCTCTTCAGCTCTCTTGGAGCCCCTTTAGGCCCTGGAAGGAGCTCTAAGGTCTCCATGGAGCCTTCACTTCTCCAGATGAACACCCCCAGCTCTTCAAGCCTTCCTGCTTTCCTTGGCAGGTGAAGGCAGCACAGGGGGATGGTCTGGATATTGGTTGGAGTCTGATGTCAGCAGAGACTCTCCTTGGAGCTGCTCCTTTCTCCTCAGAGCTGTTTTGGTTAATTAGAAGCAGAGTAGGTTTTTTTCTATCATGAATTTGGAGCAAACATGGGCAAATATCCCTTATATGGTAGAAATTTCTCTTCTTTTTTGGTATATTCCCTTCTATCCCAGCTGGATAAAAGTAAACAAGAACTTTGCCCAAACTGACAAGAGGAGAAGAGCAAAAATCCGAAGTGTCAGGAGGGAAAAATATTTGTCCCCAGTGTCGCAGCTCAAAGAAGCTCCCACTGAAGTGGCTCTTCTTGCTTGTCTTGGCCTGTTCATTGCTGTTTAGAATCCTTAATTTTCCAACCAATGTGTGGATGTGGCACTTGGGGACACGTTTAGTGGGTGGCTCTGGCAGTGCTGGAGTAATGGTTATATTTGATGATCTTAAAAGGGTTTTCCTAAATTTTCTTCCCATTCAAAAGTCATTCCCTTCACCATCCACATCCCTGTCAACAAAACCAACTTATCCTTTCTCTGGAACTTCCAGTTTTGGTCTCCTTATAACCCTGTTTGTTACAAAGAGCTGGGAGGGATGAGCAAAAGGATTTGTAAAGCTAGAAGTCACTTTCGGAAATGCTTTGGATCCTTTTCCTTTATCAGTTTCCATTTGGTTGACACTTAAAAATTAAAATTTCCAACAAAAACACCCCCAAACTGATCCGTGAAAGAGTCCAGACAGTCCATGTGCTCATTCTGGGTAGGCAGGAGGAGCTGGGGGATGGCTGTTTGGACTTCGAGGAGCCTAAATAAACCCAGGACATTCCTGCCTGGATGGTGACCCCAAGCAAAAGCGCCTTTCACAGCCTGATGGTTGTCCCTTCTTTCCCAGAAAATACAACGAGATGCAGCTCCGGCACAAGGACAAGATCCGCAGGGCCAAGGAGACCTTCATCCACGAAGTGAAACAGAGGGACAGCAGGATCAAACAGCTGGAAAATGAGCTCAGCGAGTCGAAGCTCCAAGTGGAAAAGGTGAGAGGACACATCAAGGGCTTCTCCTTCAAGGGGAGGCTGCAGGGGCATCCCTGCTTCCAAAATAATCATGGATTCAGGAAATGGTGTGAGTTGGAAGGGACATTAAAGCTCATCTCATCCCACCCCCTGCCATGGGCAGGGACACCTTCCATAATCCTAGGTTGCTCCAAGCCCCATCCAACCTGGCCTTGAACACTGCCAGGGATGGGGCAGCTGCAGCATCTCTGGGCAACTGGAGCCGGTTGTAACAAAAAGCCAAAAGGAAGGATTGCTCTTGGTGGAAGCCAAATCTCAAATCCCAGTCTGGCACTGGCTGAGCTCCATGTTCCTTTGCCTCAGCAATTCCTGCTAGGAAGTGACCCCAGAGCCTCTTCTTGGGGTATTTTACATTGAACAGGGTATGAAATTGCAGTTATTGAGGTTGGAGAAAACCTTTAAGATGAGGATCTTCATCAAGTCCAACTGTCCACCCACCACTAAACCATGTCCCCAAGTGCCACATCCACACGGTTCTTGAGCACTAGCAGGGGTGGTGACTCCAGGCTTTTAGAAATCGGAAGCCTTGGTGGTGGTCCCTTGGGAAAGCCTTGAGGTTTGCACAGAAGAGTCAAGAGTAACTGGTGGTTGTTCTTTCCTTCTCCACCACACTCAGGGGAAGGTGCTGATTGCCCAGATCACTGCTGAGAATGAGAAATTACTCCAGGAAAGACGACGGCTCCTCCAAAAGATATCAGACCAGGAGGAGTCCCCTTGGAGCCTCCGGTCTGGGATTCCCTCTCTGCAGAGCAGGTAGGTCCCTGCTGATATCCATCCCCTCGAATTCTCCCTTTCCCTGGTTTCGTGCCTCTTTCTCTTAAAAATTCCAGAGGAGAATCTGGATTGTGCCCCAGCCATTGGTGCAGTGGGTTTCATGGCTGTAGTTAGGGATATAATTAGCCCATTTTTCCATCCAAGACCTTGCCATTGAGCTGGAGGCTGTGGAGAGCAACAGCTCTGAGGTTGAAAATAAAATTCCCATTTGAAAATGGAGCATGGCTGGAAGGAAAATAACTTGTGCCTTGTGCCATGCCCAGAGGGAAGATCTTGGAGGAGGAGAACACCCGGCTGCAGGACAGGCTCCAACTCTCCAGCCATGCGGCCACCTCCCAGCGCCTTGCTAGGAGCAGCCCTGCTCCCAACACAGAGGTGAGACCCCGCGAGGGATGAAATCAGCAGGAATCACAGAACCTGATGTCTCAGGGGCTGGGGAAGAACTGGATCCATCCCTTGAGATGGAAAGGGCTCCCATATGGTAGGTGGCAACAGTTGTGGTGAGGAGGGGCTTTGTGAGGAGCTGAAGGCTCCATACACTCAGCCCCTGCTCATCCCTGAGCTGCTGCCCATGGGATCCCCTTCCACAGGGACAGGAATCTCACTTGGCACATTTAGAGCTGTTCAAAGCCCTCAGTTGTAAAGTTGGCTCTAGGAAAAGAGAACCAACCCTGCGTGCGGGACTGGGAGTGTTCCTCCTGCCAGGAGGAATGTTCCTCCCTCAGGCCAAGCTGAGCGATAATTCCTGAGCTGAGTGAAGATTTTGGCCATGTTAATGAAAAAACTTTGGCAGGAGAAAGGGAGAAAATCTAGGAAATCAAAGAGTTTTCAAGTCAACCAGGTCAATTTAGGAGTTTATTGGGACTTTTAATTTGGAGAGTACCCAGGTAGGTTGAAAACGAGCTGTTGAGGGGGACAGGGCTGTTTGGGGCTCACCTGGCCTTGGTGGGGCTTGGTTTGGATTTTTTAATATAAATTTAGACCCAAAGGACAGCCAAATCCCTGATTAGCACCTCTGTGGGGCTGCAGTTGGTGGAGAGGACTCTCAGTGAAGCTGGGGGAGAGCTTGGAAGAGCAGGAATTGTTGGAATTCAGGGTCTGACCTGCACCTCCTCCTTTCAAAGTCTCTGTTCCTCCTTCCAGGACTCGAAGATCATTCCTGGCTCTGAACGCCAACCACAGAGTAAGGTGTTGCCACCTCCTCGTGCCAGGTACCGTGGGGGGTAGGAGGAGCCAGGGAGGGGCCACTTGAACATTTTGGCTGTTCCACCCTGTGCAATCACCTCCCAGAGGCTTTTTTTGTTAGTTTTTGCTCAAATTTTAGGGAAAATGGTATTAAAATGGTATTAAAATAGCATTAAAGTAGTATTAAAACCAGTCAGCTGATGGAATGGAGAAGTCAAATTTTCAGAATATTTTGGGGTATTAAGGAATCTTGGTGCTCAGGGCCTTTGGAGGAGTCTTTACACAAGAGGTGGTGAGACTTGGAGCCCTAGTGCTGCCAGAGCTGTGTCCCACATCACACTCTTGTGTGATGGGATGTGTTCCTCCATTCCAATCTGTGCCAAACTAGATGAGGGGAAGGCAGAGCGACCCTGCAGCTCTGGAGATGCAGCTCAGGGGGTTTGGTCACAGCTGCAGGAGCTGTTGAGGTGAAGGATGGTCTGAGCAGGTTCTGGGCTGGCTGAGGGTGTCCCTCCCTTGGCTGGAGGAGAAATGATCCAAGAGAAAAGCATCAACATTGCCCTGTGCTGCTCTGACGTGTTGGGTAAGGGTCACCCAGACGCCACAGAATGACAAAAATGGAAATTTATTTCCAGCTTCCCACCCCGAGATCTCCCAGAGCCCCTTGGCGCCCTGAAGGCCCCACAGAACACAAAGCCTGAGGGAGAGGCTGAGAGCCAGGACTCTCCCTTCTGCCTGTCCCCCTCTCAGCCTTCGGAGATCGGGTACCTGAATGTGGCCTCTCCTGGGGATGCCGCAGCGCCCACGGCCCCACTGCTGCAGGACGAGAGCCAGAGCCTTGGCTCCGAGAACTTCTGAGCTGGGAATGTTGGTGCAGCCTTACCTGAACTCCAGGATTTGGGCTCCTGGGGCCATGGGATGACAGCACCTGCAAAGAGAATTGCCAAATGGACTGACTCCATGATTTCTGCGATATTTTCCAACTAAATGATTCCACAGCATTTTTTTTTTTTTTTTACGTGCCCTGTAAATGTGTGTGTGATCCCAGATCCACTGGAGGCTGGAATTTGTAGATAAACTCAGTATGGTGGTAGAGGGTTGGGGTGAAAGGTGTCTTCCCTCAACCCTAATTCCCTGTCCAGTCCAAATCTATAAATATTATAAATAAAACATGGAGAAGTTCACTTTCACCCTGTGCCCACAATCCATGCCCACACGCTTTCATTCCCCTTTTTCCATGCTCTCAGCCTTCCCTTTGCTTTGTGCAGAGGTGAATGGGATATCTGAGCACTGGGGAGAGGATGGGCATGTGTAGGGAGGAAGATGTGGGGAAAGAGAAGCTTTGGGGACAGGATGCAATGGGCAGAGGGGTCAGAAATGTGATAAAGGGAGATGGAAGGGCAAAGAGAAATGGAATAGGGGCAGAAGAGATGAGAGATTTGAGCATCCAGTAAACGAAAGGAGATACATCTAGAATAGATGGTCTCTGAGGATGCTTGGGTGGGAGTGGGAGGGATCAGGCCATGCAAAACAGGGACTGGAGGGAGTCTAAGGATGCCAAGAGGGAAGCAGCAGGCTCAGAACTGCAGATCAGATGGGAACAGAGCATAGCTGCGCATCTCCAGTGGCCTTCCTGAGCTTTCCCCATGTGTTTTGGGGAGCCCTGGACCCCTTGGTGTGCCCCCTCTGCACCCTGGCTGTCCCTTAGGTGGTACCCCAAGTCCTGGCATCCATTTTAGGGTATCGCCACCCCTTGGTTTGTTCTGTGCTATGCCCAGGCCCCAGTGCTGCCTTTGGGTGCCCTGGCCCCTGGCTGTGCCCTCAAGGAACCTTTTGGGGTGCACAGAACCTCTCCGTGGTTTTTTGTCTCACAGAGCCCTGGGTGTGCCTTTGGGCTCCTCTGCACACCCTGGTGTGTGAACATTGCCTGGGGGAGTTTAGTGCATCCTCACCCTTCTGGCTGTGCCTAGGGCTACCCCAGACCCCCACTGAGCCCTGGGCTACCCCAGACCCCAGGGGAGGTATGAGGAACACTCTCATGGAGGGCTCGGGGGCTTCATCCCTTCTGACAGGGCAGAACTGGCTCAACCACACTCACGGAGAGGCAGAGTCAGGTCTTAGAAGGGGCATAAAGCATCAGAGACCTCGAAGGGCCCACAGACTCATTTCTGGGCCTTCCACCAGAGGACTGGGCATGACCCCAGTGTTACATCAGACAGTGTAAAACTCCTGACCCCAGGGAGGGTACCTGGGTGTTCCCAATGAGCCTGAGCCTGTATTAATCCACTGAACTTTGTGGTTTTGGAGCTTTCCCCACCCCTGATGGATCCAGACTGTGACCATCACTTTGACCATGGACACAGAAATTGCAACAACCAAGTGTTGCCACTGCACCCATGGGTGGTGAGACCTTTCCTCTTTACTCTCTACTCTTATACTTCCTTTTTTTTCTCTCTTTTCCTTATGTATTTTCTAAAGTGTTATTTTTCTACTTTTATATTGGTATATTTCTAAAGGAAATAACCAAAACGGCTACATAGGTGACTTCCACTGCAACCAAAGTGTTAAAATAAACTTGACATACATATAAATATATATGCATGTATGTGTGTAAACACCAATCATTCAATGTCCTTTCATCCATTCCAAGGGATCTATTAACCCAAGAGCCTGGGTTATCCCACCTCAGAGATGACTTGGAACAGCTCCGTCAGTTCTCCCACATCTCACAGCAGTTCTGTCCTCACACAACAGGATGGGCAATTTTCCACAACTCTCCAGTGCCTCGAGGTCTGTCCTGTAGCGAGGGGCCCAAAACAACCACAGTACCTGAGGTGGGGCCTCCCCAGTGCTGGAAGCATAAAACAGCAAAGAAAATATAAAGCTCCAAATGTGACAGGGCCCATGGTGCAGATACGGAAGCAGAGGGAAATCCTGTGGTTTGTGTTGCTGTGGTATTGAGAGGAACATGGAGCAGGGCATGGTCTTGTTCTGCTCGATGCCCAACAATTCCTACAAAGGAATATTCTGTACACTGAGACCACGGAGAGCAGGAGGTTTGACTACGATCCCACTCATAGCACTTTGCACAGTCATGGTTAATAAAGTATGAAATGTACACCAATTTTGTACCTACCTAGGGGATGAGAGTTCAGCCTGGAATTTGGAGGGACAGATTGATGGGGTTGTCCCCTTCATACTGCCCAGAAGGGATGTCCCTGGGTAAATCGCTGGGTAAGGCCATGTCTAGTGTTATGACACAAGAAATTAATCTGTTATTGCAATGGCATCATTGGAGCTCTCTGGGACTGTGCTGCAGGTTTGTTTTCCTTATGCCCAGCATAGGAATGGATCTGGTACAAGGTAACTGGGATCCCCGTAACTGGTAATTGCAGATCCAGTTAACTGGGATCAGTTACCCTGTATGTCACACCCAGTGGACCCTGCTCTGAGTGTATCCCAGCAGAAATACACTTCATGGACTACTCATGCATCCAACATCGGCCCTGTGGCTGTTTTTGCAATAACCTATTGTGGTGCATCCTCTTCCCCCTGCTCTATGGGAGCTCCTGATAAGCACCTGATAAAGTGAAATGTCCCCTGACTGTACCAGGAACTCCCGAGCATAAGGGGACCAGCAGCTGCCTGTCCAAGGTGGGGAACAAAGGATAATCAGTTGTTCCCTGACAGCCTTGGAACAGTCCCTACCTGAGTCAGAGCCTGAGTGGAGTTTTGAAAACAATTCCCAAATGTTTTGAATAACTTGGATTCTGGCCAGGATGGAAACTTACTGACGATTGAAGCCAGTCATCTCCTGACCCTGCAAACACCAGTGCCTTGGAGGTCTTCTGTGCTGCAGCTCTGTGCCTGTGTAGGAATGAGACACACAGGCTGAGATAAGGGATTTCCATGAGCTGTGTGGTGATGGGAATACCTGGGTGTGATCACCTGCTGAGGGGATGATGGGTTATCAGGCAGAGGCTGGATAATCCCTATCCTTGGAATCTGCCAGGCGCAAGAGGGCGTGATGCTCAGGCGTCATGTTCTGTTCGGCAATTGCCAACACCCAGAGCCTTTGTAATGTCTCTCATTATGACTCTTGATATCCCTTGTTTCCAGATAAATTGGCTGCTGCTCCCTCCTCCCCAAAGCACAGACACCCCCTAGCAAAGATTTGTGCCTCCAGATGCATCAGAGAATTTCTGGGAACATTTGTCCTGTGCAGCTTTTGTGGGTCCAGTGCATTTATCACTTTCAGTCTAACAAGACTCTGTAACCTGCTGCTCCAATAAAATGCAGTGTTGTTGATTCTGTGTTTGTGAAAGTTCCCATTGGATGTGGCTAGACCTGCCAGGGGGAACGGGCTCCTATCAGGAATTCATCCCTGCTGCCCCCAGCCCCTGTGATCCCTCAGGACCAGCTGGGACACTAGGTTTGTTTCCTGCTAAATTTCTAACTTGTAACACTGCAGTTCCCAGTGTCTGTGTAAATAATTCTAAATCAATTTCCATCCGACTTCCCCATGTGCTTCAGCAGTGGCTGTGGGAGACTCGTTGGGAAGGGCAGTGGCTCGGTGGGAGCAGACCCTCAAAATGACAAGTGCAGCCTCCTTCCCCTGTAGGATGAAGCCTGGGGGCAGGGTGGTGTCTGTGTGTGGCTCTGCAGCCCCTTGGTGACACATGTGAGGTCACAATGGGATGTTCTGCCTCCATGGAACCTTAACACTCACTTTCCTGAGAGCCAGAGACCAGTCCAGCTGTGGTGCCCCACTGTCCCATCAGGCCCCCCGTCCTGTGGCCATGGTGGGATGGACAGGAGGAGAGGAAGAAGTTGGGCAGGAGGAGCTGCAGCCATGTCAGAGCTTTTCCCTGGCTTCCTCCTCGCGCTGTCTCCGGATCTTGTGTACTTCCACAAGGATGGTAAAGCCTTGAGATCCCCTGAGATCCTGGCATTCTCCTGCCCCTGGGGTGCGAATGTGTTGGTGGCTTTGCCCTTTGGAGGAGGAGAAGGGGATCTGACGTTAGGAAGGTGAAGAGGGGATGATGAACTTCATAACTTCAACATAGCCCTTTCTCTTCTTCTGACAGAAATTGCTAAAATTTGGGACTGTGTATCTGAGTGCTATCGCCAAGACCTGCTGCTGAAGAAGGTGGGGCTGGTTTCCTCATGATCCTCCCTCACACCATGGGGGTTTCCTGATCCTTCCCCATCCTGCCTGGCCCTCACCCAGCCTAGAGGGCAGAAGAAGTGTCCCAGGCAGAGTCTGCATTTTGGCTAGAGACCCACTGTGAGCGCAGGCAAGAAGTCAAGCAGCGCTTGAGTAGGAGAGCATTGGATTTACTCTTTGGAGTCTTCCCCAAGAAGAAAAGGCTGGAAAGGAGGGACGCCCAAGCAGTGTTCCTGCATTCACTGGGCCTTCCCAGGCTCCGGGAGTTTCTCCCACATGTATTGCATCCTGCAGATCCTGGAGAGGAGGGAGTGAGGAACCATCTGGAGTGAAAGGCTCTTCTCCAAAGCTTTCCTGAGGGCTCCATCTCAGGCCTTGGAGCTGGAGGGCTGGAAAGGCCACAGATCACCCTTAGCCTTCCCTCCTGTCTGACCTCTGATTGCCTGCTTTTGCTTCCAGAGAGTCGAGCTGGTGGGCATGGGTACCATCCACATTATGAAAAGACCTATCTGGCATGGAGAAGGGGAAGGTGTAATGGTGGACAGTCTGGAGTTTGATCTGAACAAGCCAATTCTGGTGGGGAAGAAGCTCCTCCATGGGAAGAGCCGTGTGCATGGTAAGATGAGCCCTTCAGCCCTGTGCACCCCCAGGACACGGATGGGTTCCTTTAGCAGCCCCTCCAGGGCTGAGTGCCAGAGTGTACTAGCAGCTGCTGGAGAGCTCCTGTAGGTGTTCCTGAGAATCTCCTGGCACTGATGAGGCTGATGATCCCCACCACCTTGGGAAGGCAGCAACCAGTATTCCTGCTGGCTCCTGCAACCACCTGGGAGGTTCAGTGGGGCTGGAGCATGGTGGTTGAGCTGGCAGTGCAGGGACAGGGGGTCATGGCACAAAAGCAGGACGTTTGATGCTGGGTGAAGGGTCAGTGTGGTGGGAGGCAGTTGGTGGGCTCTCGAGGGGCCACAGAAGTGACTTTGTGTTGGGTGTTTTCTCCGCAGGGCTTTCCAAAGCTGACGAATTGGTCTGTGCTGAGGTGGCTTTGCGCCTGCACAAGCCCAAGGCCACCATTGTGATGTGCGTCGAGGCCACCATAAAGATCTGTGAGTGGGCCTTATCCAGTGGCCAGAACTTTGACTTTGTATTCAAGGACATTGGTGTCCTGGTCTGTCGGGGAAACCATGTGGCCATGAGGTTCTTTGAAGATTTGGTCCGAGAGGTGGCTCAGTCGGAGCATCTGGCAGAGGGTATGCTCCAGGTGAGTCTGGCATGTACTTCATGTGCCCTCAAACTCCTGGGGACACAGCTGTGGCCTTGGGCAGCTTTCCGTGATCCTGGTAGCTGAGCCTGATGTCCTGCTCCCAGGGAATTGGCCCTGGGCTTTGGCTCCTGTGGAGATGCTGCTGGCATGGCCTTGTCCCAAAATGCTGAAGGCGTGGAGATGCTTATGGATTTGGGATGATGTAGGGGTACAGAGTGGTGGAGAGGCAGCTGGGGCTGGGAGTGGCAGAGGGGTTTTTGTGCCTTGTGAACAGCAGGTAAATTCCCTGTGGATCCTGCCATGTCTCTGTCCCTGTTGCAGACACCAAATCTGAAGCCGTTATTCACAGCCCACATGGAAAAGGACATTTCCCAGATTCCTCCTGGAGGTGTCCTTGTGTTTCCACAGTGAGTACAGTTGTTTCTGTACATAGAGGGGGTGGTAACCAGCAACATCTTTTTGTCCTGGCTTCTCTCGTGTGGGAGGAATCCTTGCATGTACTTAATTTTGGAGGTGGCATTGAAATTGTGCAAAGGTCCGTGGCTATTCTGGCTTCTGTGGGGATTGTCTTCAGGTGGACTCCCTGGGAAGAGGGCCTGCTTTACCTTCCCACCTCTGTGGGAATGACCCTGGAGGCACAGTTGGGGGCCACGGAGCAGACAACTACCAGCTCTTTCCTTTTCCTTTGAGAAAGACTGAGAACCAACAGGCCCCAGAACCTGGGATGTTCTCAGTCACTGCAGGTTTGTTTTCCCTGGAAAACAAATCTGACAAGCAGGATCCCAGACCTGGCTAAGAGGAGCCCTAATGAAGGAAGTTCTTCTGCCCATGCTCCAGTGTTATGTTTCCTTTGGAAAGCTGGATGCCTGGGAACAGCTTCTTCTCAGAGGCTGCCATGGACTCTGCTGCCCTTATTCAAACTGGTGTCACCACCTTCTTTGCAGCTTTGTGCAGGCAGATGGGAAGTCCCAGCCACATCCTTTAAGTGCTTCCCTACAAGGCACTGGAACCATGAGCAAAACCAACACAAAGCGCCAAACAACTCCAGGTATATTCCCTCCTAGGAACTGACGTTCTCCCTCCAAAGGGAATTCTGTCTCCTGCCAGAAAAGTGTCCCAACAGGTCCTTCTTCTTCTGAATGGGGACCCAAGGAAGCAGTGGGACAGGACCATGGAGCAGCACAGCCCTCAGGGAAGGGGTCTGGGCTGGGAGAGGAAGGCTGGGAGATCCCTCATGTCCAGTGTTCTGGAGATGCAGTTGAGGAGCTTCCTCTTTTTGTTCTTCAGGGAGCCTTCCCAGCCAGCCCTTCCTTCTTCATCCGCATCTTTCTCCAAGTCGGATATGTGATGTGAAAGTGATGGGACGAGAAAAGAAAAAGGTTGATGGTGGAGTGCTGACAGGGAGGTGAGAGTCTGGGAGAGCTGGCTTTGGGTAATCCTGTGCTCCTGGACAGGTGTGAGGAGCTGTCACCTTTGGCCATGCTGCCTGTACTTACGGAGAGCAGATATGGGCACATGCCCAAGGCCTTGACCCTTCCTGTGGCATGGGAAGTGGGCAGTAGTGTTTTGGAGAGGTCCAGAAAACACACCAGAGAAGATGCTCCCACTGTTCTCAGACAAAATTCTTGTGTGGTGTCTGCAGTTTGCTGCCGCCAGTTGAGAACTCTGTGAAGAAGGGCAGAGCCACCGAGGGGATGGAAGCACCCAAAGCTGGGCTGGCAGCTCCCACCAGGCAGGGAAAACGTGTCCAGGTGTGTGACATGGATGTAGGATTCTGTCCTGCATCACTGCAGGGAGGCTGTTGAAAGGATCCCTTTGAATGTGTTCTTTCTGGGATGTCTTTTGGGTCCTCCATTCTGTCTTGGGAACAACTTCAACATTCTGTACTATGTTGCCAGGAATCTTTCTCTGAACTGAACCTCTACAGTGTCCAGACTTCTCCAGGAAGCAGAGGGTCACTGCCAAGAACTCTGGGGGAGAGAGGAGGAATCCAAACAGTTCCTTTGGTCATGGGACCCTTACTGTTGCCAGAATATCTGAGCTGCCTTCCCTTTGCTTCATGTAACAGCTTCCACCCCTGGCAGAGCACAGCCCAGAGAAGGCTGCTGCCTTCCATCCTGGAGGATTTGAAAGGCTAAGAAAGGAGAGAGTGGCTGCTGTGGCAGGAGTGGCTGCTGCTTTGTCCCCAGAGAGAAAGGAGGAGAAGAAACCGTCCCCTCGTGGGAGGAAACCACAGCCAAGGTAAGAGTGTGGCAGCACCTGGCAGGGCCAGGGAGGGTTGAGCAGGTGGGAGGCACCCCTTTGGGATCAAGGAAGTGGAGCCCTGAGCTCTGGGCTGGATATGGTCCATTGGACATCCCCTGACATGGGCATGCCCTGCGGTAGTCCCTGATCCTGGTGTTCCATGTGCCCATGCTGAAGGGGGTGGTGGGGACAAAGGGAACATGGACACAGGAGCTGGGACAGGCAGGATTCCGGCCAGGGGAAGTCTGTCCCTGTCTTGCAGGACCCCACGAGCAAAACAGGTCCTGCTAAATCTGCAGCCATACAAAGTTGCCCGGGAGCAGTGCATGAAGGCCTTGCAGATGAACAAGTTACGGAAATGGTCCCATGACAATTCCCTCGGTAAGTATTTCCAAGCACTGGATGCATTTTCCTGTGGCAGCACATTCCTCCCTTGGCTGGCAACAGCCCCCGGGAAACACTGTCTGTGCTGTTGGATGGGTGTTTGGGGTCCTGGAGCTGTCCCTGAACCAGACCTGCCTTCCGGCCCCAGGTGACAGCCTCAGGCAGGATGGGACAAGGGAGGGAAATGGGTGGGTCCCTCTGCTGTCTGGCCTGGCCTCTCCTGGATTTTGGGCTCTTGGGGCTGCGTCTGAAGGGCTGGGGTGTCTGGGAGACTACAGAACCTCCAGGAGCAGACCTGGTGAGCAGAAGATCTCTGCCCTCCTCCCTGTACTGCCTGAACAGCTCCTGTTCTACCTGAGCCTGGTGAAGCAGCTGGAGGTCCACAAAGAGTGAACAGCGGAACTGGGATGTGGGAGCAGCCACCTGGCACCATGGAAAAAGGAATAAAGACCTAGAAATCCATTTGTGTGTGAATTGCTGCTCCATACCAAGGATGGAGCCCCTGGTTGGGACAACAATGTTTGGTGATCCAGATGGGACTGGTGGATCTGGATGACTCCAGTCAGAATCCCAGGACAGATGAGGTTGGAAGGGACCCCAATGGCTCATCTGGTCCTACCTCCCTGCTCTAGAAGGGCCATCCAAAGCACATGGTGCAGAATTGTCTCTGGATGAGTCTGAAATATCCCCAGGGAGGGAGACTCCACCCCCTCTCTGGACCACCTGTTCAGGGCTCGGTCACTGCACAGCAAAGAAGTTCTGCCTCATGTTCATCTGGAACTTCCTGGGCATCAGTTCCTGCCTGTTCCTCTTGTCCCATCGCTGGACCTCCTGAAGCAGAGCCTGGTCCCTGCTCTGAGCCCTCCCTGCAGACAGGGACACACAGGGATAAGGGCCCTTCAGCCATGTCTCCTCTTGAGGCTGAACAACCCCAGGTCTGTCAGCCGTTCCTCAGCAGGGAGATGCTCCAGGCTCTTCATCTCTGCAGGCTCCACTGGCCCCACTCCAGAAGCTCCATGTCCCTCCTGTCCTGAGGAGTCCAGAACTGGACACAGCACTCCAGATGTGCCTCCCAGGGCTGACCAGAGGGGCAGGAGCACTCCCTGACCTCCTGGCAGTGCTCTTCCTGATGCCCTCCACAATCCCATTGGCCTCCTTGGTCCCCAGGACACTGATGGCTCAGGGACAGCTCATTGTCTCCAGGACCCTCAGGTCCTTCTGTGCAGAGCTGCTCCAGCAGGTCACTCCCAGCCTGTGCTGGTGCCTGGGGTTGTTCCTCCACAGGTGCAGGACCTGCATTTCCCTTGTTGAACTTCAGAGGGTTCTTCCCTGCCCATCTCCCCAACCTGTTCAGGTCCCTCTGGGGGCTGCACAGCCCTCAGGGCTGTTGAGGCTGGGCCTAAGGAGGAACAAACAGGGCCAGCTCATCAGTCTGAGGTGTTCACTCTATGAAAGGTGATTTTGGTGGGGGAAGGGAATCATGACAACCAACTCACGGCCACTGAGTCCAGAATCCCACTGACTCCAAAGATGGACAAGACTGAGCCTGTGGACTAATTAGTGGGAGAAGGGAGACAATCATTTAACCAATAAAAGACAGAATATTAATTAGAGAACTCTGTGATATGCAGCCAATGAATATCCAGGCCTTTGTTTGCTAAAATGTACAAATAACATAAAACTTCGATGAACAGGGAGCCAACATCTGTGGGAATCACCCAGGTCCTGCTGTGCACAAACTGGAATAAAGATACAGAGGTCTCTCACCTTGGGGTGGGAATTGGCTCTGCACAGTGGGGAATGAACCTGGGATTGGGACAACCAGACCCACCTTCCAGCCCTAGGATGGCCACAGGCAGGATGGGACATGGGTGGGTTCCTCTGGTGTTGGGCCTGGCCTCTCCCAAGTCTTGGGCTGGCAGGGCTGGGTCTGCAGGGCAGGGTCTCTCAGAGACCACAGAACGTCCAGGAGCAGACCTGGTGAGCAGAAGGTCTCTGCCCTCCTCTCTATACCTCCAGCTGAACAGTTCCTGGTCCCCCCTGAGTTTGGTGAATCAGCTGGAGCTCCACGACCCCAGAGAGAGGTAGAACTGGGATGTGGATGTGGTGAGGGGTAGTGGCCCTGCACGGATCTGCACTGTAACACTGGGGGCAAAGGGGCACAGCAAAGCCACAACATCCTTCTCTCTAAATTGGAATAATTCAAATTTCATGGATGGATTGCTCAGGGGATAAGGAGTTAGTTGGATGGCCACATACAGGGTAGTGCTGAAGGGCTCAGATGGACCTCAGCAAAAAAGGAGTGTCCCTTGGGGTCCATACTGGGACCAGTGCTTTTTAATGTCCCCATCGATGACACAGACAGTGGGGTCGAGGACACCCTCAGCACTTTGGCAGATGACTCCAAGCTGAGCAGTGCAGGTGACACACCTGGGAGACAGGATGCAATTCAGGGGGACCTGGACAAGTTCCAGAAGTGGGTCCATGGGAATCTCAGGAGGATCAAGGCAGCTGAATACAAGGTCCTGAACATGGGTTGGGGCAACTTCAGTATCAGCCCAGAAGTGAGCTTGTCCCTCTCTTGTCCTTCTTCCACCCCAAATCTTACTATCAAGCCCTTCATTTCCAGCCCAGATTGAGACTGGGAGTTTTCCCAACTCATGTGCAGGATCTCATGAGATTCCTGTGGACTCACTTCTCAAGCTTGTCCAGGTCCTCCAGGATAGCCCCATCCTTTGGGTGCATCACCTGTCCCGTTCAGCTTCCTGTCACCTGCCAACAGGCTAAGAGTGTGCTCAACCTCACTGTGTCCTTGATAAGGCATCAAAGAGCACTGGTCCAAGGTAGGGCTCTGATGTACACCATCCCTCATTGGGCATGGAGCCATTCACTACAACTCTGTCTGCATCTCTTGGTTCAGGGTTGTCTCTTGTGACACCTCTCCAAAATTGCCTGTCCAGCGCTTTGGGTTCTCTCCAAGGTTGGACTTGATAATCTTGATGTCTTTTTCGAACCTTAACAATTCTCTGGTTCCCTCAATGCCTCTTTAACCTGTTGTTTCGTTTCCACCAAGCTGTACTCAGGGCCTAAAGGGTTGAGGATAAACCAGGTTTTGAAGAAGAAAATGGTTGTAAAAATTTCCAACAGAAATGTTCTCTGAGAAGATTTTTGCTCTGCCCTTTGCTGTTCCACCCTTGACCCACATCAAAGTAATTAAGGGCAGAAGCCTGAGCTGCTGTGGGGTTGCAAACACTGTTGGCTGCTGGCCAAGGCAGGAGAAAGCAGAGAAATAATTACAGGAGAGGAAACAGGCTTGTTTTGTTGGAATAAAGATCCTTTCAGGGGTTCAAATTTCCTGGATGAGACTGGTAGAGATAAGAGAAGCAAAGTCTGTCAGCCCACACTCCACACTGTCAACTCAGCTTCAACTCTACATTAGTTTTTGGGTTACACTGAATCAGAAAAGTCCCATTCTCTTCCTCCAAGCCCCGTGTCTGTGGATTTGTCTGCTTTGGATTCTGGAATTTTACTCCAAGCAGAAAGATGATTTTCACTGTAACTTGAGCAACAATTTGGGTTACAGCAAGAACTGGAGCCTTTGGAGCATAAACACTGCTGAGATTTGAGGAAGGTGCTAAGTGGGTAACTGTTGCCCTCTACTGTTCTGCTGAGATCAGGAACATTGTTCTCCTGGTGTCTGTGTTAATCCAAACACACAAAACTTCAGAAATCATGTACAGATTAAAGGACCTGAGCTTGATGTCATAACCAGGCTGAGGCACGTTGGTGCTTGTCTTAGGTTACAATGGTATGTATTCTATCACCATCTTCGTGGGATGCTGGGGGCCGGGCGTGGCAGTGTTCCTGATGGCTGCAGAATGGTTTGCTAATGGGCCAGTCGTTGGGGCCGGATGGGCACTTCACTCACCTCAAACATTGCAGATAGTGGCTCATCATCCCATTGTGAGATGCCCCGCCCAGGGGCATGTATCCCGATCTGCATATAAACTGAGATTTGAAGCACTCTAGGCAGCTTTTTCCACGGGATTCCCAGAGGAAGACCAGACCCTTCTACACCACCACTGGCCCTTCAGAGGAGAACTGCACCTTTCTCAGGATCATTGCTTCAACAGGACCGCATCTATCACTCCCAGAGGACTGCAACCACCTTCTAAGTGGACTACTACCAACACCCTGACCGACAGGGTGTCAGGTTGTATTCTGACTCTGTCAGTGGTTTTTTTTTTTTTTTTTTTTTTTTGTATTACTACATTTTTCCTATTAAATTGCAGTTCTGACTTTGAGCCTCTCACTGATTTGCTTTCAAACTACCACAATGCTTCTCCATCCGTGTGACTTTCCCATGTTTCCATATAAGCATGGAAGTCATGGAAAAATGGATTTGATTCCTGGCAGCCTTTGTCCTTAATGACAGCCCCACCCCTTTTAACAGATGCGTTTTAATTAGGGACTGCAAAGAGCAGAGATGACATTTTATAGCTGGGCATGTGCAGGCACAGTCTGGTGTTCTCTGCCTTGGTCCTTAGCTCTTTCCAAAGCCCTGAAAGGAGTGGGGTCACAAGGGACAGGACCAGGGGAAATGGCCTCAAGTTGTGCCAGGGTTTAGGTTGGATGTTGGGAAAAAATTCTTTGAAGAAAGGGTGGTCAGGCACTGGAAGGGGCTGCCCAAGCCGGTGGTAGAATCACCATCCCTGGAAATGTTAAAAAAATGTGTGGATGTGGCATTTGGGTACACGGTTAGTGGTGCACAACCTACTGCTAGGTCCTGGGTTGATGGTTGTCGTCAATGATCTTAGAGGGCTTCTCCAATTCTAACAGTTCCATGATTCTGTGATTGCACTCTTAGTTCCTGGAACTCCCAGAATAGGCAACTGACTGGATCAGGTTTTTTTCTATCTTCTTACAAACTTCTTTTTTTACTCCCAGCTCTGCAGAAAGTGGCCTGAATAATGGGGACTTTCAGGTGTGGCTCAATTTCCACCAGTTATTTATTGCAGTTTGGAATGTTTTGCCCGCCCGTGTTATGGCCAGTGTCTCAAAGTGGGAGCAACTCATAAATCCCAGGATCTGCCTGGGTGTGACTGACTTGTTGTGTGACTGAGCAGATAACTGAGAGTCCCTTCAGGGTTTATGATATGCCAATAAAAACTTTGGATTAATGGATTACCAACCTAATGCTGTCTTTATAAAACTCTGACTGCTGAGCAGTCTGAGAGCTCAGGAGAAGAGGGAAAGTCTGAGAGACACAAAAACGGTGGAGAAAGGCCAAAGGCAGAGGAAATAAAATCTGTCCAGGTCAGGAGAGGTTTGGCTTTGCAGGCACTATGAAAAACTTTATTTCCTGGGCATTCCTGGCAGTCCTTGTCCTGGTGCACGTCTGCCAGGCAGTCTATGTTCAGGTGAGCTTTCTTTCTTTCATTTGTTGGTATTACAAGTTCAAAAAAGTGCTGATATTTTTTAAACTTCTGGCTGCAATGGGAATCTTGAACTAAATTAATAGACGTGAATTTTTTTCTTTGCTCTGCCTTTATTTCCACCTGCATCTCCCTGTGCTCTGGGTTTTCCTTCTGTGAAACACTTCAGGTATCACTAAATGCTGCTGCTGTTTATTTACCTTCTCCAGTCATATCTCTGCTCTGAAATCCCTTAGGGACTAAGGTGTTTAATGACTGGAGTTTTCTTCTAGACCTAAAGCCACGTGTGGTGAAAGTGCTCACTTTAGAGAGTGATGCAAGCAAGGTGTGACAAAGGAGAAATCATCTTGTGTTACCTGGTTCTAGGCAGGAAGTTCTTTATGGAAATGATCTGTGAGTTTATGGGATAGAGCCTGTAAAAAAAGGGCAAAGAAGAGCTTAGCTGGATCAAATTAAATAGTAATAGGCAGAAAAGTTATTAGAGGAGGCTCTATGAAATTTTCAAAGTACAAAGCACCTATGGCTGATATTCCATGCAATATGGAAGGGGTTAAGAAGGTACTTCAGGACCCTAGTCAGTCCTTGGGAGAGCTTTGGATCTCTCTGCACTCACTCTGAGAGACAGCGCAGGAGATTTCAATCTGATTGCAATGCAAACAACTTCCTCAGGGGCCTAGGAAAACTAATACTTGTTAAATAATTCTCAACTCTCTCTCTTTGTGTGCAGCAGGTTTCCAAGAATAAGGTATCTTTGTGTCCTGGACTATCTTCTTTTTGTCCTTTGGATGACAGAGATACCCAGAGGTAGCTGGTTTAAGCTATTCCTTTCTCTCAAACCATTCTTCAACATTTACAGTCTCCAGAGGAGCAAACAGCTTCCTACCCAGTGAAAAAAATCCCAGTTTTCCACTTGCAACCATAAAAAAATTAATAAATGAGAATGGCTGCTTCTAGGTTGCATAAAAGAGTAGGAAGCGCAGCTCTGGAGTTTGAGCTGGAATTCTTCTCTCATTAATCATTAAATCTGTGTTTTCCCCACTGTACTTGCAGTGAACTCTGTGTTGCACTCCTTTCATCTGAGGTCTTTGAGGTCTGGCTGATTCTTTGATTCTTCACTGCACAAAGCTGGCTTCCACTCTTCCCTGAAATTGTTGCCGGGACTTCCCTTCTCTGTCCCTTAGTATGTCAGATTTAGCTCTCTCTAATACATCTTTCTTACCTGAGGTGGCGGGCTTTGGTTTCTATTTTGCTATTCCTTTGTTCTTTTTTGTCCCCAGGACCTGAAGATATCAGGGTTTGTTCCCAGTTTCTGGTTCCTCTGAAACTGTGCCTGTGGAAATCCACTCTTTTTTTAGTTCTATAGATGTTGCTTCTCAGGTGTGTGACCAACAGCTGAATCTAGAGCTGTCTTTATAAGAAAAGTAAATTTTTCGTAGGTAGCCAGGGCTGATCACAGAATCAGAAAGTTGTTTAGGCTGGGAAAGCCCTTTAAGATCATTAAATCCAACTGTTCCTCTAGCACTGAGAGATCTACCGCATCCCCAGGTGTGACATCCATGTGTTTTTTGAACACTTCCTGGAATGGTGACTCTATCACTGCCATAGGCAGCCCATGCCAATGTCTGATCAACCTTTATAGATCACTAAGGTCAGAAAAGATCTCTAAGATCATTGAGTTCAACTGATAAATTAACCTGAGTAAGATCATAAACTGATTGCAATAGAAAAGACTTTTACTTAGTTAAGTAAATGCATGTCCCAAGTCCACATGATTGAGCTTTTTAAACCTTTAACACCAAAATAATATGATTCTGTAAAAAACCCTCCAAAACCCCAGTCAGAATTAAATCCCCTCCCCACTTATCTCACACCATTCCCCACTGGACTCATGGCAAGTGAAACAAGTGCTAATATTTGGTCTTGTGCTGTATCAGAGTCACTGAATTTTATTTCTTTGAATGAGGAGCTGTTACTTGATCCCAGAATCCCAGGATGGTTTGAGTTGGAAGGGACATTAAAGTTCATCTCATTCCAAGCCCTGCTATGAGGTTGGAACCTCTCACATCACCTTACTGACTATATGTTGGCCATGAAACCATGTTAAAACAACAGGTAAAAATCAGTTTGAAAACACTTATTTGTCTCTTAGGCCAAACTCTGATTATCTGCAGACAGGCACGGACTTTGGGCACGTGGTTAAACAGCTGCAACACCCACAACTTAAATTTATGACCTCAAAAAGGAGAATTCTCTTGAAACTGAGGGAATGACCCTTAACCAATGCACAGGGAGACACAACTAAAACATAGAATAATATTTCTCTGAGTTCCTGTCCCAGCTTCCTTAAGTTCCTGGTGTAAGCTTTGAATCAGAAGTGTCATATTTATGCTTCCAAAAACTTGTTTTTCACAAATTGTATGGGCAAGTTCTAAATTGGCACAGGGTGGGATTGTTGGGCTGTCTGTGCAGGGTCAGGAGCTGGAGTCAATGATCCCTGCAGGTCCCTTCCAACTCAAGGAATTCTGTGATTCTAAATTAATGGAAACTTTCCACAATGTCTTGGGCTGAAGTGTTTAAGCTCTCAACAATGTGTGGTGTGAAAGAAGAGCTGCTTTTCTGTGGTCACAGCCTGCCAGGTCACAGCCAACACTTGACACTTCCACTACTGTGTTAGGAGAAAGAGTGAACCAAAGGAATTCCCTTTTACCCCCATTCAACTCATGATTTCTGTAGATCTCTACCACCTATCTCAGGAAGTGCTGGATGGAACTTGGAGCAACCTGGTCTAGTGGAAGGTATCCCTGCCTGTGGCAGGGGTGGAATGAGAAAAGCATTAAGGTCCCTTCCAACCCAACCCATTCCAGGATTCTGTGATATTGCCCAGTCATCTCTTTTCTAGGCTGAAGGTTCCCAGCCTGGGTCTTCCTATCCCAGATTTTATGGGCCTGTCTCCTGAGGATGAGCCAGACCTGAATTCTCCCTCTGGCCACTGCCCTCATTCAGCACAGGTTTTATCTGGGCTTTCTTTCAACACTGTCTTTTCCCTCTGCTATATTTTTTGAGAGAGCTCCTGGTTGAAATGGAATGGATTTTCCAAAGGCCTGACTTTCTGACGCCTTTTTTCTGGTTCTGCACAGGATGGAGACTTGAAATTCCCCCTGGAGTCTGTGAAGAAGCTGAAGGGACTCATGGATGGGAACAAACACATCAACCCTCGCTTGATGGTTTCCATGGCCAGCTATTCCCCATGCCAAGAAAAACACCTCCCTGAGGAATTCTGGCCTGTGTGCAACAGGGAAGATGCACCCATGATTTTTAGGAGGCTGAGTATGTAGTTCATATTTAATAATTTTCATTTTCACCACACTTTTCAACCTTAAACATTCCAATAGCAGGAGGCAAAGACATAGAATTACTTCTGCGTCACTTCTAGAGCAGCTGAGAGGGTTTGTGCTGCCCTTGTGCTGCCCTTTCTCCTGCAAGGGTTGGGCTCCACGAACCCCCTAAGGAAAATTTCTTCAGTGATGAGCTGAGCTGTTCCCTGGGCACATCCCACTGCTGTGACCATGGAAAAGTTAATCCAAGTAGAATAATGGAATCACTGAATGGTTTGGTTGGAGGGACTTTAAACCTCATCCCGTTCCACCCCCTGCCATGGGCAGGGACACTTTCCAATATCCCAGGCTGCTCCAAGCCCCATCCAACCTGGCCTTGGACACTTCCAGGGATGGGGCAGCCACAGCTTCTCTGGGCACCCTGTGCCAGCCTCACCACTCTCACAGGGAGGAATCTCCTCCCAGTATCTCATCTAAATCCACCCTTTTTCAGCTTAAGCTGCTCCCCCTTGTCCAAAGTCCCTCTGCCATGGACTGCTGCTGCAGTGTTTGCTTTTTTAACTTATTATATTGCGTTTATCTACTGCCCAGTACAAGGGATACTTTAGGATGAAATGTTGCCATGTCTTGTCCTTTTGCTTCCACGTGTTCCCACTGCTTCCCAAGGAATTCAGGTTTGATTTCATTCCTTCAGCCAGATTTTAGCACAAGCTAATTTTACTTAGAGCAGTATTACCTACAAGGATCTTTAAAATGATAAAATAGGAATGCAAAGGAGTCTCCAAATGCTTTGACAGGTGGCTCTGCCCTCCTGGCATCTGACTGAATCCCTCCTTTCTCCCGGACAGGTCTGGTTGCCGAGGATGACCTGTGTGAGATCTGTGCCAACGCTGCCTGTGCCGGCTGCTTCTGAGAAGATGGAGAAACCCACACAAGATACGTCCACTTGCAAAGTTTGTGCGTTCCTGTGACGAGATCATGTATTTTCACCGATCAATATTCCTGGGCTTCATCTCCCACTCCAGCCAAACTGGAGCTTCCAGCTTGTGGGGACATCCCTGCAGTCTTGCAGCATCTGGAACAGGTGCCACTACCAGAGCAGTTCTGCCAACAAGGAGGCTGTGACTCCTCTGAGAGGTGCAAGTGCTGCAGGAGTTGGGTGACACTGGAATGTAAATGCCCTGGGTTTCATTTCCCATTATTTTGCTTGGATTTGAACAATCTGGGTGAAACTCAGCATCCCCTGCAGCCTTTTTAATAGTTAATATTTAATATATAATATTTAATGTCCAATAAGTAGTATCTAACCATTAATATCTGCCTGTGATTTGACCTCCCCTACACACAACATCACTGGGTTATTCCCTTTCCCAGTCCCTCCTTCCCAGTGTGTTGGATCCTTTCCCTTTTACCTGTCTGCAGGTGACATCTTTTGAGTTTGTAGCAGAACTGCAACAAATAACTCGAGATGAATTCCTGGTGTTTAGGAATACTTTGACGGTCAGAAATCAGACTGTTCCTTATACTGATTGTTGTTGATTTGGGGAATGGGTGTAGTGGAGCACAGGAAGGCTTTTTCCCTGGCTGGATATCAAGGCTCTTTAAACTCTCTTTGGGAGAAAGGAATTCCAAAGTGCAGTGGTAGAATCACACTGAAATGAAAGCATTGCCTGTTGTTTTATGTATTGATAGGAAGATTGTGAAGAAATTATCTGCCCATGTTTATATGCTGTACAAGCAATAAAAACTAGCAATAATTTGGATTGTTTTGTTTTGTTTGTTATTTTGGGGTGGGTTTTGTTTTAGGATACTCTTCTTGCCTCCTTGCTTTTTCCCCATATAAGGTGTTTCATGTCTGCAGCTTCCCTGAATAAAAGATATCTTTTAATAAAGTACTGAACTTAAACCAATTTGTAGTCACGGAATCACAGAACTATTTGCTTGGAAAAGCCCTCCAGGATCACTGAGTCTAATCTGTGCCAGATCCCCACCTTGGCACCCAGCCTAGAGCACTTGAGTGCCACGCCCAGTCCTTCCTTGACCATCTCCAGGGATGAGAACTCCACCACTGCCCTGGGCAGCCCCTTCCTATTCCTGACCACCCTTTCCATGAAGAAATTCCTCCTGATGTCCAACCTAACCCTGCCCTGGCACAAGCTGAGGCCCTTCCCTCTCATCCTGTCCTGGGGGCAGAGCCCGAACCCCCGGCTGCCCCCTCCTGTCAGGGAGTTGTGGAGAGCGACAAGGTTCCCCCTGAGCCTCCTCTTCTCCAGGCTGAGGACCCCCAGGTCCATCATGGTAATGCAAGTCCATATCAGAGATTTAAAATTTTTCCTCCTATTGGTAACTGTTGAACTATTATCTCCATTTTTATATATGGAGCCCTCAACTCAGCAACCAAGTACCACCAAGACTCTCAGTGCTCCAAATCTGCATCCTCAGCCCAGGAATTTGGTGCCTAAATCCAGAATTGATGTTAGAAAATTATCATTAGGTGTATAAATTCCTACTTCATTTGACAGGAAAACTGTGAGGGTGTAGAAGAGGATTCCTTACATCTAATATGTTGACTACTCCAGGACAAAACACATCCAGAACAAATTCCAAAGAGAAAGTCCCTCACCTAAGGCTCTTTGAGCTGCCTTGAAGTTGGCGGCAAACTTTCAAACTGATGTGACAAATCTGCAGGTCCCAGCACAGCAGCTTGGAGAAGCTGTAGAGAAGGAGGGTATGGATTTTGCAAGGGAGACTTGTTGGAAACAGGATTAGAACAAAGATCCTGCTGAAACACTGCCAGTGCACAGGTGGGGCAGGAGGGCTGTGCTAGAGACCTTCCCACACATCTTCTGCCCCTTTGAATCCGGGGCCATCCCCAGGGTGTGTTTAGCCTGATGTGTAGAGCACTGGAAAGGGAAAAGGGAGAATAGAGGGCACAAAACCTTCATTTTGTCCTTGCTGGATGAGATTTGTGATTTTGGGGGGGTTGATTTGACAGGAGGAGGTTGTGTCCCTGGGGAAGAAGGGGTGGGGGGTACCCAGGGAAAAAAAACAAACATAGAATGCCCTGGGTTGGTTAAAAATAATGCGAAAAGGATGACAAATAAAGGAAGCCAAGTGCCAGGAGTGGAGATCTAATTTCGCAGCAGGCTTAGAAAGCCTCTCCAGAATCCAAACTTTGAGAGCCATGTTTGCCAGCTCTCTCTGGGAACTGGAACTGTGGCTCAGGGCAGAGCAAGGGTTTCATCGGGCTGGTTACCAGCTCAGCCAACGCACAGCCTGTGGAAATCACAGTGTCAGGGAATTGTAGAGACTGCAAAAACCCTCTGGAATCATGGAGTACAAGCATTAACCCAGCACTGCCGGGGCCACCAGGAGCCACACCCTGCAGGTTTCATCCTGTGGAGAAGTGCCACGCTTTGTGATGAGCATGGGGATACACAGGACACGGGGGACACACAGGACATGGGGACAGACTGGCACGGGCACACACAGCACACAGGGGATATGGATGCACAGGACACGGACACACGGAGGATGCAGGACACATGGGGACGGAAGGGCATGGGGACACACAGGACACGGATGCACAGAGGATGCAGGACACATGGGGGACACACACAGCACATATGGGGATACACAGGACATGGGCACACACACAGGATACATGGGGACACAAGAGGACATGCAGGACATGGGGGACACATGGAGGACACTGTTGCCCTTGGAGTGCTAGATGCCACCTCTGAACTCAGTTCTGGGCACTGAGGGCTTTGTTTCCCATGGGAAAGGCCAGCGTTGGCATCCAGGTGCCTGCGGCTGGAAATGGGGTGTCCCCTCCTCACCCCCCACTGTCCTGCCCCCTCCTCACCCCCATCCCTACTCCAGCATCCTCTGCTCCATCCCTCACCCCGCCCTCTTCGCTGCCTCATCCCCCGCTCTACGCCTCAACCCTGTGCAGCACCCACCTGCAGCAGCAGCAGGCAGAGACCCTCACTCTGCAGGGCATTGTAGCTCTCGCAGCACAAGAATACCCAAATAAAACAGCTGGGACAATGTCTGTGGGCTGGAGGGATGACACAGAGGGGCTGGCACTGAGGGGAGGGGGACTGAGGGTGACACACAGAGGATGGGGCTGAGGGGAGGGGGGGTTGCAGGGTGACACACACAGAGAATGGGGGAAGCTGAGAAACAAAGCAGGGGGTGCTCCAGGGTGTCACATAGAAGCTGAGAGGCTCCAGTAGGGGAGCTTGAGGGTGACACAAAGAGGCTGAGGGGCAGGGCCACAGAGGGAGCTGGAGGGTGACAGGTGAACCAGCCCTCACTCTACCTCTAACCTCGCCCCAAAGAGCACCCCTAACATCCCCCATTTTCCCCAACAGCAGCACAAGGCAGTGACCCCAATGGTGGGGCAGCCCCAGAACCCTCCCAGCAGATGCAGGCAGTGACCCTAATGGTCCAGATAAGGGGTCCAGGATAGGGGTTCAGATCTGGGTTAGGGGTCCACATTAGGGGCGCAGGCCAAGGGTCCGGGTCTGGGTTAGGGGTCCAGGTCCAGTTCCGTGTTAGGGGTCCGGGTCTGGTTTAGGGGTCCAGATTAGGGGTGCAGGTTAGGGGGCTCAGGGTCCAGGTATGGGTTAGGGGTCCAGGTCCAGTTCCATGTTAGCAGTCCAGGTGTGGGTTAGGAGTCCAGATTAGGGGTGCAGGCTGGGGTTCAGGTCTGGGTTTGGGGTCCAGATTAGGGGTCCTGTTCTGGGTTAGGTGTCCAGATGAGGGGTTCAGGTCAAATTCTGGGTTAGGGGTCCAGGTCTGGTTTAGGGGTTCATGCTAGGTCTCCAGGTCCAGGTTAGGGGTCCAGATTAGTGGTTTAGGTAAGGGGTCTAGGCCCAGATTAGGCCCGAAGTCCAGGCTAGGGGACAGGGTCTAGATTACAGGTCAAAATCTGGGTTAGGGGTCCCAACTGGGAGTCTGCACCCAGGTTAGGGGCCTGGGCTCTGGGTCCAGGTCCAGGTTAGGGGTCCAGGCTACAGGTCTGGGTCCAGGTTAGGGGACCCGATTAAGAGTCTGCACCCAGGTTAGGGGCCCAGGCTCTGGGTCCAGGTCTAGTTCTGTGTTAGGGGTCCAGGTCTGGGTGAGGGGCCCAGATTAGGGGCGCAGGTTAGGGGTCCAGGCTGGGGGTCTGTGTACAGGTCTGGGTTAGGGCTCCAGATCTGGGTTAGGACTCCAGATTAGGGGCACAGGCCAGAGGACTGGGTCTGGGTTAGGGGTCCAGAATAGGCATGCAGTTCTAGGTTTGGGGTCCAGGTTTGGGGTTTGTGCTCTGGTTACAGGTCTGGGTCAGGGTTAACGGTTCAGATAAGGGGTCAAGGTTATAGGTCTGGGCAACATTGGGAGACCAGGCTAGGTGTCCGGGTCCCTGTTGGTGGTCCAGATTAGGGGTCCGGGTCTGGTCCTGGTTTAGGGGTCCAGATCTTGGTTAGGTGTCCAGATTTGCGGTCTAGGTAAGGGGTCTTGGCTCAGGTTAGAAGCTCAGGCTTGCAAGTCCAGGCTCAGGGATAGGGTCTGGGTTATGGGTCAAGGTCGGGGTTAGGGGTCCCGATTAACAGCCAGTGCCCAGTTTAGGGGCTCAGGTTTGGGTCCAGGTCCAGGTTCGGGGTCCAGGTGTGAGTTAGGGGTCCAGATTAGGGGTGCAGGTTAGGGGCCCAGGTTCAGGGCATCAGATTAGGAGTCCAGGTCCAGTTCCGTATTAGGGGTCCTGATTTGGGGTGCAGGTCCGGCATCCAGGTTGGGCTACAGGTCCAGATTAGAGGCCCAGAGTATGGGTCGGGGTCTAGGCAAGGGGTCTGGGTCCTGGTTAGGGGTTCAGCCTAGGAGTCTGGGTGTGGGTTAGGTGTTCAGATTAGGGGTGCAGGTCCAGGTCTGCGTTAGGACCCCAGGTAAGGTGCTCAGGTCAGGGGTCCATATCCGGGTCAGAGGTTGAGATTAGGGGTCCAGGCCTAGTTCTGGGTTGGGGGTCCAGATTAGGGGTATGAGTCTGGGTTTGGGGTCCCTGTTAGGGGTTTGTGCCCTGGTTAGGGGTCTGGGTCAGGGTTAGGGCTTCACATTTGGGGTCAAGCTTACGGGTCTGGGCCAGGTCGGGGGCCTACGCTACGCATCTGCATCAGTTGTCCAGATTAGGGGTCCAGGTCCGGTCCTGGGTTAGGGGCTCAGGATAGGGGTCCAGGTCCAGCTTAGGGGTCCAGATTTGCGGTCTAGGTAAGGGGTCTGGGCCCAGGTTAGAAGCCTAGGCTTGTAGTCTCGGCTAGGTGACAGGGTCTGCGTTATGGGTCAAGATCTGGGTTAGGGGTCCCGATTAAGAGCCAGAGCCCAGTTTAGGGGGTCAGGTTCGGGGTCCAGATTAGAAGCCCAGGCTTTTTGAGAGAAAAAGCTTCCTTTTCCATAACTGTCTGTGTTCACATCATGGGGGAATCCACTTCCCCTGCAATTTCAATGGTCTCAATCGAAGGAAACCTTGCCTTTTTCATGCTGTTGTAGGTATTAATTGACAGGGAATCCACATTCTCCATTATTGTCCAGTTTAAATGGAAGGAGAAAACCTTGAGAATGATTTTTTTATGGGTGTGAATTGAGGATAACACCCCCGTTTTCAGCATCCTAAGGCTTAAATTCAGGGGGAAGCCCAGCTGTCTTTCCTTTTTAAAGGTTTGAATTGCAGGAAAAATCCCTCTTTTCCCATCACCAGAGAGATTTGAAGTGAGGAAAATCCCTCCTTTTCCAATATTTTAGGAGATTAAATTAAAGGGCAGAAGCAATTTATTTGCCATTTTATTGGTTTAAGCAGAGGTAGCCACCCCATTTCCTCATTTTAAGAGGTTCAGTTGAAGGTACCTTTTTCTGCATTTTAGGGATAAAAAACTGCATTTCAGGGTGCTTCTGCCCGTGCCCCAGTACCAAATATTTCGGACGGGAGCGAACTTGGCACGTACGTAACCCAAACGATGCCCGGGAGTCTATTATTTTCTATATTGTTATTTAAAATGTGGATAGTCCTAATTAGAGGTCCCAATGAGACTTACACCATTTGTTTTATTACTATTTTTCCCCACTCTACACTTATCACAGGTGGAGTAGCACTTAGTAATCACCAAGGAATAATTACATAAGGCAGCTACAAATTATCCAACTTACATAGTTATGCTGCTGAAATGTTAAATTTTATTTCTTACCAGTTTTCTGCCCTTGCACTTGAGGTAGTCGTAGCAAAAAAGAAGGTAGTGTTATTTCCCTGAAGACTTTTCTTCTATTTCCTAGCCTTTTGCTCACCCTGAATTCAAGTCAGAGGAGCCAAACAGCTGCAGCTTCTCCGAGGGCTTTTATACCTGGTGGGATCAGCCTCCTCCCCTTTCCCGGGCACTGTGGGAATGAAAGGCGGGCCCAATCAGGGGTATATTAACCGCAGCCTTTGCTAGGTGGCTTCATTCCCTCTCTGGGATGCACTGGGGTAAGAGCTCTTTTCTTTTTTCAGAGAAGAGACTCTTTCAGCTTATCTCAGCTGGTTTTCAGCAGATGCTTTTGGGCATCTACAGCAAGAGAGGCTTTGAAGATGCTGTGAAGAAGATGGCATTGAACACAGGGAGTATGTAAGCTCATGATTTTGGGTTGTGTGTTCGGGGGGGTAAGGTGCTTTTGTCGTTTCTGGTTTTGTTCATGTTTTTTTTGTTGTTGTTGGTGTTTGTTTGTTTGTTAGTTTGGGGTTTTTTCTTTTTTTTTTTTTTTTTTTTAGGAGCACCACAGCTTCCTGAAATTCCAGCTTGTATCAAGTGTGATGCTTCAGATTTTTTCACCGGTTTCATCCTGTCACCAAAGGGACCTGCCTGATGTCAAAGACCATGTCTGTCATTGAGGCTTCTGATGAGTAGGTACAGAATTGTGACCAAGAAAGTGAGGGTAAGGAAGGTACCCAGTTAGCACTTACCACAGGGGGGTTTTGAAGGCAGCACGGTGAGAAAGGGCATCTGTTTGAGGGCCCCCTGAGGTTTTCCATAGGCACAGCGAACACATTTACACATCTTACAGCACACGAGTGTACATGCTGTACTCGCAGAAATGCCCTGTAGCTTTACCTCTTCCTAACCTAGGCATCCATGATAAGGGTAACTCCTGCATTTTCATCATCCTAAGGTTTAAATTGAGGATGAAGCCTAGTTGTCCCTCCTTTTTAAGGGCTTAAAATGAAGTGGAAAATATCCCCTTTTTTCCATTTTTTAAGAGTGAGGGAATCTCCCCTTTTCCCACTGTTTTAGAGGGCTAAATTAAAAGGCAGAAGCCATTTATTTGCCATTATATGAGCTTAAGTAGAGGTAAACATCCCCCGTTCCCTTATTTTAAGGGATTCAACTGGAGGAAACTCTCCCTTTTTCAGCATTTTAAGGGTATAAACTTGCACTTCTGGGTGCTTCTACCCCCGCCCCGGTACCAAGTATCACGTACAGGAGCGAGTCCGGCAGGTAGGGAACCCTAAGGGCACCTGAGTGTCTCTTATTTTTCTTATTTTTATGGCCCTAATTAGAGGTCCTAATGACAGTTACACTATTCATATTTTTGCTCTTGTCTGCCACCCTACTTAGTCATGTGGGGATTACTACTTAGTAATTGCTAAACAACAATGATGCAAGTTAACCAGAAATTATCCTATTTATCTATCTGTGCTGCCAAAACACGAGAGTTTTACTTTTTGCTCAATGTAGTTGTAGGGAAGAAGAAGGTGTCATCATTTCCCTAAAGAGTTTTCTCCTCTGTTTAATCTAGCACCTTGCATTTAAGTCAGAGGAGCCAAACAGCTGCAGCTCCTCCGAGGGCTTTTATAGCTCACTGTATTTGCCTCTTCCCTTTTCTCAGCCACCGTGGGAACAAGAGGCAGGCCCAATCAGGGATATGTTAACCCCAGCCCTTCACAAAGAACACATTTCCTCTCTGGGATCCAGTATTGTAAGACCTCTCCCCTTATTGCAATGAAGAATATCTTTCAGCTTATCTCAGCTTTTTTTTCAGCAGATACTTTTGGCATCTAAAGCAACAGAGGCTTTGAAGATGCTGTAAAGAAGGTGGCATTGAACACAGGGAGTATGTAAGTTAATGGTTTTGAGTTGTGCGTTCAGGGGCGGTAAGGTGCTTATGTAACTTCTGTTTTCGTTCCTTTTTTTTTCTTTCAGGCACATCCCAAATTCTGGGTTGTGTCAAGAGCAATACTTCAAATTTTTTCAGCAGATTCACCGCGTCACAAAAGTGACCCGCCCCGCATCAAAGGCAACGTCCAAAATCGAGGTTTCCGACGGGTAAGTCACGGATCACAACCGGGAGAGGGAGCGTGAGCAGGGTAACCGGTTTAGGAATCGCCGGAAAGAGTTTTGAGGGCAGCACGGTGGGAAATGGTGCACATTCAGGGGCCCCCTAAGGCTTTCCCTCAGGCACAGCAGATGCATTTACATGTCTTAAGGCAAACAAATGCACCCACCACACTCAGAGAAACACTGTATAACTCAGTCTCTCACTAACCCAGATGCCCATCGAGATGATGGCCACAGCCTTTGACTCGGGACCCGGACACATTTAGGAGATAGCGAGTAGCCGAATTGTCGGTGTTTAGCCCATGTGCCTCTAAACTCGTGCATTGATTTTGGTTTTCTTTATCAGAGAGGACTAAGAGGCCCCGGCTATCACGGGGCCTTCCAAGACAGCCCAGGAGGACTAGTTTTGCATCCAACCTTTCACCTCACCGATCATCCGAAAGATAAGTCGGGGGCCACGACCGGCGGATAGGACGATAGCAGGGTAGCGGGTTGGAAATTCCCAGGAGCGATTCAAAAAACTAGCGTAGGAGAAAGGGAGGTCCTCAAAGGTTCTTCTTAGGGCAGCTAAAGGGTGCAGCTATACTTTGATTTGCAACTGTAGTGTGTGCAGCGCAGAGCAGTTCTAGCGTGTCGCTGTGTTGTCTGGCGTGTCGCTGTGTTGTCTAGCGTGTCTTGGGGTTCCCTTGAATCAGATATCTCTGTCTTTTACCCTTGAGGACCTTATCGCAAGCATCAGCCGTCATCTCTAGGTTCTCGAACATTTGCGCTTCTCGGCACGACGGTGTCGCTCATTCTTTTACCGGCGGGCTTGGCCGCATCTCGGAATCGCATCTTGGAAACATCGAGTCAGATGTCTTCTGAGGCCTCATTCCCAGCTGTATGGCCTTCCATCCTTTCCAGCTGTGAGTCATAATGTTTGGGGCTCATAAGATCGTAAGGGTCTGGGGAGCATTCCTAATGCAGCATCGTGACCGACAGTTCTTATAACAGGTCGCTCTATTGCAATCTTCTGCTTCTTAGAGCCTCCTCCTGCTGCTGTGCCATCCGTCATCTCTTGGCATTGTCTCGGTCCCCGCCGTCATTTTTCTCCCTGAGAGCTTTTTTTTCTTTTTCTTTTTTATCATCCTTGTATCACACTGTTTGTAGCATAATGTGTTTGTGTTTAGCCTGGAACTGCTCTGCCCTGTGGAATAGATGGGGAGCGGGGGGTCGGAGGAGTACAAAGAAGACCTTACAGGTAGCCTTTTGCTTTGCTTAGCCAGCTGAGCCACACCTCAGATGGAGCAACTGTGGCCAGTCCTCACAGAGTTGGGCGGACACAGCGGGAGCAGTACAGCAGCGTCTCGCAGGTGTCCAGTCATTTGTCTTAATGCACTCTATTGTCGGCTCCTATGCAGTTTGATTTGTGAAATGAGAACTTGGGAAAGGTTTAGCTTTCCCTGAGTGTCCGAATGACATTGACAAATAACTTTTTTGCACAGGCAGAGGGATAGGATGTGAACTCCATATGAACGGAGGAGGCCAGAGGAGCACCACAACGCAGGCGGTCGGCACCGGACGTCGGAGCGACGGCCCGACTTTCGGCTCCACTATTAACTCATCGTTGGGCTTTTTGTTTTATTTTGAAGGCTTGAAGTGCTCGGTGCAGCCAGATATCGGCTCTGGGGAACCGTTAACCGGATGCGTACCGGCAACCGAGATGAGTATCATCAGTTCCAGCACGGATAGATGCTACTGGGGTTGTTGTATCAGTAATGAAACTATAAGTGGCCTTTGTTTTTTTTTTTTTTTTTTTTTGTGTTTTACAGGTGGTCTTACTGCTAGTCCCATATGACAGAGACCCTTGCAGAAAGAGAGAACAGTCAAGCGGTTTCAGAAAGAAACTACCACCGCAACACGACAGTTTTGGGCCCTACTTCGGTATGTGCCTTTCCCTTTTGTTTTGCCCCTTCTCTGCGGGGAAAGTCAGTCATCATTCAGCTTTTCAGGGGAGCTGTAAATAGTGGCTGTGTTATCGGATTGTTCTTTGTCCCTATTTTTAGAAAGTAATGCCGAATATCAGCAGTCACGGTCAAACGAGAGGCGAGCGGTGACCAGGTCCGAACAAGTTATTGCTCCGGTCCCAAATTCTGGTGCAGCTCTAAATGTCAGTTGCCGTGTGTTTTAGGCGGTCAACTCATACCGCCCCCTAGCCAACCAGCCAATGGACCCGGTTCTCCAGTCTCGTGAGCCCTCTGGGAGTGTTACAGGACTCGGTGATGAAGGCTTTACCTTCTGCCTTTGAAGGACCCATTTGGGTAGCCTTCAGTAAATGGCCGAGGAGTTGCGGTGAGTCGGGGAGGTCAGGGGGAAGAATGAGGGTCCAGTCAAGTTCCAGCAGTGCCACATCACCTTGTCTCTTCTTAACCTAGGTATACCCGGAGATGAGGACGGCAGCCTCTGAGAGCGGTCGAAGCGTGCGTCCCGAGGACCCGGGCCTTCTTGGGAGATAGTGAGTAGCAGAATTGCTCGGTTTTGGCCGATGTGCCGCTCAGTTCACGCACCGATGTTCTGTTTTGTTTATTGCAGCCGAGAGAGAACAAAGACCGAACAGCCCGGTGACAGCCAGAAATTCCCGGACGGCGACACGGCCTTCTTTCGCACCCACCTCAGATTTGCATCCCCGGACGTCCGAGAGATAAGTCGAGGGCCGCAATCCGCAGAGGGGATGAAGGCGGGGTGCCGTGTCGGGACTCCCCGCGAGGGATTTTTGATTCAGCTTTGGGGAGGGGGATGTCCAAGAAGTGCCCCCTTAAGGCACATGAAGGGAAAGAGTCATTTATGATCACAATGCTGAGGTTGTGCAGGGCAGAGCAGTCCCGGTGCATGTGGTGTCAATTGTCTCTTGTGCATTCTGTGTCTTTTGGGTACTATGTGTCACATTTTTGCTTTAGCCCATCAAGGGCCTCATCAGAATTGCCAGGCATCATTCTCAGCATCTTTGAGTTCCTTGGCCCGACACCGGTTCTGTCGAACCTTTGACCCAGGAGCTCGGGCGTGCATCAGAATCACATCCGTCTTTAGAGGTGTCCAGTCAGATGTCTTTTAAGGTCTTGTTCTCAGCTGTCTCGACGGCCGTGCATGGCAAGGCTCCATTGTAGACGATTAGGACTTATCAGAATGTGAAAATAGGTAGAGGATTTTCGGAGATCCATCTTTGCGGTTCTTGGAGTAAATTATTCTAGTAGTCTCTTTTTCCTCCAGGGTTCTCAGAGCCTCATCGGCTCACCATTAGTCTCACCTCGGTCATCTCATTCAGCATTGTCTCGGTCCTTACCGTCATTCTTCTCACCGAGAGTTTTCTCTCCTTTGCCGTCGCGTCCTGTGTCACAGGCGTCTGCGTGTATTTGGCCCAGAGCTGCTCTGCCCTGCCGCATAGTTGGGGTGTAGGTGTAATAGGACTAAGACTTGTACTATTAATTTTTCAATCGGCTTAGCCAATTGAGCCTACAATTTAGCAGTCATCCCACACCTCCGGGTCGATGGCCTTATGCATGCGATCTGCAGGAGAGTTGACTCCTGGGGACTTGAAATTTCTAAACTAGGGTGTTGTTGGACTCTGCATTGTATTCTGAGGTTGATGCATGACGTCTCGAGCTGTTTAAGTTGTCCTGCAGCACTCTGACTGCTGTCCTGACTTTCTCTCAGATGCAGATGGATTGAATCTGCTGCTGAGTGCCCCATCCCAGGTGCGGAGGTTCCCCTGAGAAGGTCAGTAACAGTTTCTCTATGCAGGGAAAACATAAAGTGCTTTGTTACAGCTTTGTTCTTTGTCCTTATTTTTAGGAAGTAATGCCAGAGATCAGCAGTCAAGGTGAAGCAGGCAAGGTGAGCAGTGGACAGAAGCCGTTGTTATTACCGCTCAATTTCTGGTGCAACTCTAAGGGCCCATTGTTGTTTGTTTGTTTTAGGTGGCCCACTTTTATTACGCCAAGCCCCCTTCACTGACCGGCCGACAGACGTGGTTGTCTGCCATTGCGAGCCCTCTGGAAATACTACAGGACTTGGTGATGAAGCCTTTTACCATTTCCATTCGTAGACGCCATCCGGGTAGCCTTCAGGAGTGTCCGAGGAGTTGCGGTGAGTCGGGGAGGTCGGGAGGAAGAATGAGGGTCCAGTCAAGTTCCAGCAGTGCCACATCACCTTGTCTCTTCTTAACCCAGGTATACCCGGAGATGAGGACGGCAGCTTCCGAGAGCGGCAGAAGCGTGCGGCCCGAGGACCCGGGCCTTCTCGGGAGAGGGCGAGTAGCAGAATTGCTGGATTTTGGCCGACGTGCCGCTCAGTTCACGCACCGATGTTCTGTTTTGTTTATTGCAGCCGAGAGAGAATGGAGACAGAACAGCCCGGTGACAGCCACAAATTCCCGGACGGCGACACGGCCTTCTTTCGCACCCACCTCAGATTTGCATCCCCAGACGTCCGAGAGATAAGTCGAGGGCCGCAATCCGCAGAGGGGATGAAGGCGGGGTGCCGGGTCGGGACTCCCCGCGAGGGATTTTTGATTCAGCTTTGGGGAGGGGGATGTCCAAGAAGTGCCCCCTTAAGGCACATGAAGGGAAAGAGTCATTTATGATCACAATGCTGAGGTTGTGCAGGGCAGAGCAGTCCCGGTGCATGTGGTGTCAATTGTCTCTTGTGCATTCTGTGTCTTTTGGGTACTATGTGTCACATTTTTGCTTTAGCCCATCAAGGGCCTCATCAGAATTGCCAGGCATCATTCTCATCATCTTTGAGTTCCTTGGCCTGACACCGGTTCTGTCGAACCTTTGACCCAGGAGCTCGGGCGTGCATCAGAATCACATCCGTCTTTAGAGGCCGCCAGTCAGATGTCTTGTAAGGTCTTGTTGTGAGCTGTCTCGACAGCTGTGCATGGTGAGGATCCATTCTAGATGATTAGGACTTCTCAGAATGTGAAGATAGGTAGAGGCTTCTGACCGTCTCGGGCATCCATCTTTGTGGTTCTTGGAGTAAATAGTTTTAGTAGCCTCTTTTTCCTCCAGGCTTCTCAGAGCCTCATCAACTCACCATTGGTCTCACCTCGGTCATCTCATTCAGCATCGTCTCGGTCCTTACCGTCATTCTTCTCACCGGCAAAGGAGAGTTTTCTCTCCTTTGCCGTTGCGTCCCAGCATATTTCCCGTCTCGTGTCACAGGTGTCTGCGTGTATTTGGCCCAGAGCTGCTCTGCCCTGCCACATAGTCTGGGTATAGGTGTAATAGGACAAGTCCCAGGGGCTTGAAACTTGTAATATAGGGTGTAGTTGGAGTCCAGATGGTATTCCTTGATTGGCACAAGATGTTTGGAGCTGTTAAGTTATCATGCAGCACTCTGACTTTTGTAATAACTTTTATTCAGATGCAGATGGATTAAATCCGTGGCAGAGCACCCCATACCGACTGAGCAGGTTCCCCTGACAAGGTCAGTCTCTGTTTGTCTTTACAGGGGAAACATAAAGAGTGGCTATGTTAAAGCATTTTTCCTTGTCTTTATTTTCAGGAAGTCATGCCAGAGATCAGCAGTCAAGGTGAAGCAGGCAAGGTGAGCAGTGACCAGTGGATAGGATGAGGTGTTATCCCTCTGGGTCCCAAATTCCAGCGCAACTCTAAGCATCCATTGTCGTTTGTTTCTTTTAGGTGAGCCGCTCACAAGGTGTCCCCGGCCAGGATGCCAGAGGCCAGGTGGGTACAAGGTTAAGGTATAGGCGAGGCATACTTCAGTCAGACTGGAATGGTTGTGGTTTCTCAGCCTGATTTTTTGCTTTGTTTCTTTCAGGTGCTGCCACTGCTCTAGGTGTGGTAAGGAATAGAAGCAAGGAGGTGAGATGGCATTTTGGCGGTGTGACTAATAGGCGGGAGGTATGCAGCAGCACAGTGTCTACCTTTTCATTTTGCAGGTGTACTCCGGGCAGCCTCCAGAGTAGAATCAACATTTGAGGTGAGCCAGGGCAGTGGTGCGGCGGAGCCCCGGGGATTATTCTTCCGGAGGGCGCCGGTCACGTTTTCCGTTTTGTCGCCTTAGGTACCACGAGCGAGTCCGGAGCCCAAGTTCGGACGCAGCAGCGCCGAAGGGGACGCGTCTTTTTCCAGCGAGGACGGATTCTTTCAGCTCAGCATTCAAAAGCTAAGTGCGGGCACTGGTGGTCGGGATAAGGGGAAAAACAGTTATATCATCACAGGAAGCAATTTGAAATTAGCTTAGAGGAGAGGGCTGTAGTGGGATGGGCCCCCAGAAAGTAAGGGAGAGGGTTTCCCCTCAGCATCACCGGAGCCTCTGCCGGGCAGGCAGGTTCAGACCCATCTCCGCGTTCTCGCGAGCTTCGCGTCGTCGGCCTCCTTCGAGCCTCGCCGTCGTCGGAGGTCTTTTCACCCGACGAGGCCGCCTTCGGATCCGGGCGATCACCACGGTCGCCCGGCAGTCGTCGCTTTCTTCTCTAGGCCTACCGAGTTTCTAGAATATCCTCTTAACAGCTTGTGTACTAAGTTCTTGTAAGCAGTTATGTTTCACCAATTTGTGGTATTGTCATAGAGCTTGCTTTCCTTTGGTATCATCAGCCTCTGGCTCATCTTGCAGTAGGAACCTTTGGTCCCTAAGGTGAAACTGCCAGGCACTTTTAACTTGTGTCTATGTCGTGTAGTTTGTGTCTATGTCGTGTAGTTTGTGTCTATGTCGTGTAGTTTGTGTCTATGTCGTGTAGTTTGTGTCCATCGTCTTCCATGTCGTAGGCCCTTGTTACATCCCGGCACTTTATCAGCATCATTCCAGGCCACCAAGCCAAGCTCTACTTGTGTACTTTCCCGGATCGCGCTCGTTCCGGCATCTTTATATTTTTCCTTTCTGAGACCAGAAGAAGTAGACAAGATGTTCTCATCCATCTTTTTTCTCAGCTTCGGTCGGCCCTTCTCTTCACGTGCCATTCCATCAGACGTCTGTAGGGAGCACATTTGACTCTTCTCAGGTGATCCGGTAGTTTTGTAGATTCCGTCTTCTCAAAGGCTATTGGGCTTGAGAATTAATCTTCCAGAGAGTTATCTTAAATCCTGGCTTGTATTGTATTGTATTGTATTGTATTGTATGTATCTACCCTGGCTTGTATTGTATTGTATTGTATTGTATGTATCTACCCTGGCTTGTATTGTATTGTATTGTATTGTATGTATCTACCCTGGCTTGTATTGTATTGTATTGTATTGTATGTATCTACCCTGGCTTGTATTGTATTGTGTTGTATTGTATTGTATGTATCTACCCTGGCTTGTATTGTATTGTGTTGTGCATTGTAGGTATCTCCCCTGGCTTGTGTTGCATTGCATTGCATTGTATTGCATTGTAGGTATCTCCCCTGGCTTGTGTTGCATTGCATTGTATTGCATTGTATGTATCTACCCTGGCTTGTATTGCATTGTATGTATCTCCCCTGGCTTGTATTGCATTGCCTTGCATTGTATTGCATTGTATTTATCTACCCTGGCTTGTATTGTATTGTGTGCACTGCCTGTCCATGTTCCAGTTAAGCTTAGAGCTGCCCTGTCCTGGCCCATAGAGTTAGGTAGGTAGAACAGTTAGGAAACTTTGTTTCATATTTTTCTATGGGGTTAGATAACTTATGGGCTTGGTGCAAAGAACTCCCAAGCATCAGGTAGCCACTCCTTGACTGCCTTCTGTTGTCTTGCTTCTGTTGTCTTGCAGGTCCCTGCGGTGGATTCGGATCCCTCCGGTCACGGAAGAGGAGTCTGAGGGTGTTCTTCAGTGTAGCCTTTTGAGTAAGGGTTGCAGTCAGTGTGAAAGCTGAGGAGTGTGTGTCTGTGGAAGTCTGTGAAAGTTTGTGTTTGTGTTGGCTTGTGTGCCTGTGAGAGCGTGTGTGCTGACTGGTTCTAACCATGTGTGTATGCTTTTTGCCTTTCAGGGTTTTCATTAAATTTTTAAACTTAGAATAAAAAATCCCCAGCCGGGGGGTTTTTTTTTTTCCCCCCGGCTGGGTTTTTTTTTCCTCGGTCCCGGCCGGTCTGCGAGGCGAGGTTCATTACCAAAGTTAGGGTGCAGACCGGGGTGGGACCGGGGTTTTGTCAGGCAGGAGGATTTTTTTTTTTTTTTTAGGCTCCCGGGAACCACGTTCCCAAGGAGCGGTGAGAATGTGGGTTTGC